>JAOXYF010000005.1:11942346-11976081 GCA_028565775.1 Sternarchorhynchus goeldii | reverse complement strand
ATGGTTGTATTTTAACCCCCCCCCCCCCCCCCCAAAAAAAAAAAACAGAAAAAGAAGATATTACAAATAAGTTCCAAGCAGATGGTAAGGTGAAGGCACTTACACTTGCAGGATAGTTCGTGGATCCCCGACTTCGCCACCATCTCCGATGGTTAGTGTGTCATAGCCCAACTCCAGGTCAAACTCCTCAAAGTTAATCTGAATTACCTGTCAGCAGAAAAGAGCCATAATGCTTAGCGATGTGTCAAATGACTTGAATGGGAGTTTATGGTTCTCACACAATGCATACATTCTGCACTACAACTGATGGAGAAAAGAGGAATAAAAAAGGTTAATTACTGCATTTCTGAGCAACAAATTGTGCACCAATTTCCTAAGACATGATTTGTCATGGTTTGGAAGGCTTTCTAAACAGCTTGTAAAGTGTTATAAGGTTTATATCATCAACAAAAGAGCTACTAGATGCACTATGAGAATGAATTTTCTGAAACCAAAGTACCATAGCTGGTGCCCATTTTTTCAATGAAAGGGTTTCTTATTTAGGTTATAAATTGCTGCACCTGTACCTCTGCAGCTACAGAGTCAATCTCATCCTGGTGGATATCTAGTTAAACGCAATTGTATTATTTACATCTAGCCAAAGGCCTTTTTTAAGAAATATCCACTCCGTTTGCCTCAGCTGTCTAGCTGGCCTGTGTACCACAGTATGTATGCTACAGGTGTTCAAACCACACAAGCTTAGGCATTACTTACCTGTTCCAAAACACGTCAGATGGACCATTTAGAACCCCTGACCTCTGGGAAAACCCACAGGGCTAAAAACACTGGCTACATTCACTGCGATTCACATCCTAGATAACAGTTCAGTAAGTTTACAGTCACCTCTACTGAATACATTTAATTTAGCAAAAGACATACCAACAAAGATTCAAAACACAATATTCTCATATATAAGGACTTTTCATAATTCATATTTTGTATAATCAGTAGAGTGATTATGAGTGGCACCTTCTCTTGAGCAACTGAAAGTGAAAAGTTCTCTCTCTAATTAGTGACTCTTCTATGGCATTTTGCACTTGATCTCAGCTGCTCTTCCTCAGGACACTGCAGGCTTGTTTTACTTCACCTTCTCTCTATTTCTAATGGGGAACTTTTCTATATGGCAAAAAAAAGAAATAACTGCAGCATGCTTATATTCATTATGCACTTATTAATCAATATTTCTTTCAAATCTGGCTTTTAAAAGAGCATAATAGCTTCTATATTATTGAGGATTTAGTCAAAGAGGTAAAAAGGTCTAAGAGGTTAAAAAGGTACAGGAGACAGAATATCGACAGTTCTGAACTTTTCATTTTGATTAATATTGTGTGATTCTTAGAAACATTAGATAACGAGATGTTCAGTGTGGTAGGGCTTTAGCAGTTATCACAACCACATGAAAAAACATGTTGGCATACACTGAGAAAACCACTGTTTCTGTACAACTGAGCATCTTCCAGTCCTGTGTCACATGCCACTGTAGTGGACAGGACATGACCAAACGCAGCAGGACAGTTTCTCTTTTCCTACAGTCTAGGGAAGGCACCTCTCCCATCCCACCCACACACCACCTAACCCAACCTCCATTTAAATGACACAAAACGACTTCAACAAAGTGGCCCCATACTGCAGAGGGCTCTGATATTCTCGGATATTCAGTGAAGGACTTAGGACAGAAGCCTGCCTCTTGTCACTGGGATTAGCTTTGGAAGCAGGGTAACATGTGGTGGACAGTCATTAAGGCTGTGGAGCACTGTATCAAATGGCAAAGCGATTTACCAACAGAGCAGAATTATGACTCCACTATAAAGAAGTCAGGACCATGAAGATGCCATGTGTGGAGAATGAGGCTGTGTAGACAAACAGGTCTATTTTGGTAAGACTGTATGGCCTGGCCATTCAAATGGGCTTTTTTTTTAAACCCTCGAAACCACTCTTGAGACCAGCGAACCACTCTATAAACCTTCATCTGTTTTTATGAGAAAGCACAACTGCAGGGGTAAGATAAAGGCAGCCTCCCCAAGCCTCCTGACACACACACACACACACACACACACACACACACACACACACACACACACACACACACACACACACACATATACTCATACATAATGCACCAGAAAATACAATGGGTCTATGGGTGCTTGTCATGGTGGGACAGGTGGTGTAATACCTCAACTATAATATAACATGTCATTACTTTCACCAAAATCAAAGAGAGAGCGAGCAGAGAGCCAAGCAGCCAAGCTGGGAAAAAAAACAACAACAAAAAAAAATCAGAGTGGCTCCCAGTCACGACTCACCCACTTCCCCTGAAAAGATCTAAAGAGCGAGAGGGAGGCTCAAGTGCACTTTCCTCACTCTCACACTCACACACACACACACACACACACAGCCACACATATGCGCACGCGCACACACACACAAGCGGGTATGTGATCAAGTACCTTGTCAATGGAGAAACATATAACTATGGTTTCTGGATCCCCCAGGGCCTTCCATATTCTCATTTTCCCCAGATTAGGCTTATAGAAATAGGATCTGTGATCAGTCTCAGCTGCTGCTCGCCTGCTGGAACGTGCAGTCAGAGGTGTGCTCATGACTCTGGAGCTGTTCTGGAACGTGGAGTCAGAGGTGTGCTCATGACTCTGGAGCTGTTCTGGAACGTGCAGTCAGAGGTGTGCTCATGACTCTGGAGCTGTTCTGGAACGTGCAGTCAGAGGTGTGCTCATGACTCTGGAGATGTTCTGGAACGTGCAGTCAGAGGTGTGCTCATGACTCTGGAGCTGTTCTGGAATGCAAGCTTTCGTCTAGCGCCTCATATGTGGGCAGCATGAGTTTCATAATGAACACAAGGGAAGGGACTACAAATGACCACAGGAAAAGGGACTACAAAGGCACAGTGGTGAAAAAAAACATGTGAATTTGCTTCGGTCACATGCATGAGGCTGGTCACAGACCAGTGGCAGAGATGACGGGAAGCCATGATCTGAAACACGGCACCCATGTTTGCTCGTAACACAAATGACGCAACGAGCACCTTGGCTTTGTAACTGCTTAACATGAATGCAGAATCAAAGTGGGCTGAAGGAATTTGAGAAACAATTACTTCACAATTAATTTAACAATAACAATTCATTATTTAACAGTTCATTCACCGTGCACACAGATTTATAACACCGTGGTCATAACAACACTGTAGAAGACAACCCATAGCCTGCTTTCAAGGATAAAAAAAATCTTTTTAAAATTTGATGTTGGATAGGTTTAAAGTTCACTACTTTACAATACTGAAAAGTATAATATGTTATGACTGGTAGCAGGGCACCGTATGGTAGACTGATTTTAGCCTAAATTGCATCATATCAAAGAACTACAAAGGTGGAATGAAGAAAGGCCTCTGTGATGATGATGATGGAAGGCCTCCCTAAAGACCTCTGTGCTGTCAAGTATAAAGATAGATCAACAGGACTGTATGAAAATATTTACTATTCTGTTGATAACTCTTTATTGACTGCTGAGTAAACATAACAGCTTGTTTTTCAATGCCACTTGATAAAGTTTTAGTTAATTTGATTACATTTAATCAAGCTATAAACTTCAAATGCTTTTCAAACCCAATAGTTTCCATTGGTTGATAATCCAAGGTCAAGAGAACATTTTTAAAGCTCTTTCTTGTTTTTGGCCAAATATTTTTCATGGATAGGTTGAGAGACCTCATCTTTCTTTGTCCTCATGCCTGTTAAAAAGCATGAGGGAGGTCTACTTTAATCAAATCGTCACATTAAGGAAACAAAGACAAATCAGACATTAGCTACACCTTTAAATTGAATGGGCTTTCAAGCCAACAACTCAAGACAACCAGTGTAATAACGCTGTAAACTCCCCTTCAGGTCTCATGAAGGGAAACCCCTAAACACCTACAACTGGATCAACAGGGAAGCCCTGGTGACTAGAGCTGTCATTAGCTTAAACCTTTCCTTTCATCGTAAGAAGATGCATCATGATTGTGAAGAAAACGTGAACGTTTTCTAGAACGTTTGGGTGTAGTGGAGCCAAGATGAAAATAACTTAAGGGCTTCGTTTTACATTTACACGGTATATACTATATTCTCACGGTATATACCATATTCTCACGGTATATACCATATTTACTGCAAATGGGAAACTATGACTCAGCATGTTTTTTAAACTGAAACATATGACTGTGGGAAAGCTGTCAGCCTATGTGTAGAGTGAATTTACAGTACCTTATATAATCCCTGAATGGTAACTGATGTTTACTTGTCTAGCAAAAAATTTATATATACTGACGTGCAGTGACTTTATACAAAAGCATAAGCATGGTTTATATATTTAAGATAATGGACCTAGGAATTACTTTTTAGCATTAGCTTTCAAAGACACACTTTATTGTCATAAGACTCTTTGTACAGAGAGGTATAGTAATTCGGACAGTTAATTTAGTCGCAAAAACTGTATCCTATATAACAGTCCTTCCAGTTTGGCTTCATGTTTTATGTGGCGAATAGTTTAGTTCAAAAAGTTTGATTTAGTCTGTTTTGACTGCATGTTGCAGTGTGCTTATCCAAGTCATGTTGTTTTCTCTAGATTAGTGTTCTTACACTAGATTTTCTAGGGTTTCACTAGATCAGTGTTTTTGTTCTTATTTCCATGTTCAGTTTAGTTACCGTATCTAGTTATTCCTTTGTTTTTAGTTCCTGGTTTTTATTCTCATGTTTCTTTTGCTCTTTGGTTCTCTCCCTGTATTTATTATGGACTACAATAAACCCAATCACATTTGTACCCTCCCTCCATGCTTCCCACTACTAAGTTATGAAAGCACCAGTCTATCACATGCCTGGCATTCATTCAGTAAAGCATCCTACTTGAATTGGACACTGATAATTGAATGTAGATACAATTTATCATCACTGGTATGCATGCAATAAATTACTGTGATTACATGACTGGCAAGGTAATCTAGTCCTTTATAACAGTAAAACAAGCTCTTCAGATTAAACATAAAAAAATCTTGTCTAATGTAGCAGAGTTATAACATCGTCTTAATGATTAAAGACCTCTTCAATGCTAATCGAAACATGTTTATTCCTAACCTACATGCTTTGCCATACCCATACGGACACCATACCCATACTGACACCCTACATGTTGCATGCTGGGTAATTACATCAGTAGACCATGCTGTGAACATGGGGCATCATTTCTTACACTGGCTTTTGTATTCCTGGACAAGAATCCCCAAATTCAGTTTGTTTCTGTTTGACCTTTCTATCTGTAAATTTCAGTACAGGCTCCTGACAAGCATGAGCTGGTACATATAGCTTGACACTGCATCCATCAATGTCAAGAGCTCGAACCGGCTTTCCAGTATATGCTAACCCCTGTACATGCAAAGGCTCCCCTTTGTCAAAACTGCAAGATAGATTCCATCCTCACAGGTCTAATTATACTGTAAAATTCAATAACATAACTATCTTACATCAGTAGTAAAAACCCAACACCACTACAACAGTGGAAACCTCTGTAGAACTTCCAAGTCACTTCCCACATCAACTTCCACATCTCCATGCCTTTCAAGTGTACATTAAGCTACTTTTTGTAGCAGGCATAACAATAATAGTTAATAGACTGCAAATGACGTAATTTAATTTTTCTTGATAAATGTGTCTGGAGATGCTTAGAGGGCCGTCATAAATCTTGAGGTCATTATTTATCTGTCTTATCACAATTTATCACAGCAAAATAGCCAAAACAGACCTATCTGAGAACATATTTAGTCCTACTGTGTGTAAGTTGGAAATAAACTACTCAGAAAATGCATTAAGACCATAACATTAAGCACTTGCTGATGGCAATGTTGCTAAAATTGCCTATTGCCTGTTTGTGGTTGGTGAGATGATGTCTCAGGAGTAAGAGCAAAAGGACTCGAGTGGGGAAAAAAGCAGAATTAAGCTCTTTAAGCATGCGAGTGTGTTCTGTAATGAATTGCGCCGCATTGAAATGCATGCCCAAAGCCATTCTACAGCATCTACAATGATGTTTTGATTTCTTCAACACGGCACACTCTGCTGAACTTTTCAGTTCATGCTCTAGACCTAATTAGGCTATGTACAATATTGCAGGAGAGCCCAACTCAGCCTGCAGAGGTACGTCCCGGTGCCGTGTAATATGCAGATGCTACTGCTCCTGATGTTCATCAGCACCAGATTAATCTTGGAAGTAAACTCTCCAGGGTGGTAGAACTCCAAGACCAGAGTTGGGGACAACTGACATATAGGGACTATTTAATGCTGACTCTGCCATATTTCTCAGGAGGAGGTTTACAGGAACCCTGCTCGCAGCACTGACCTCTGACCATGCTCCGCTGACATCTGTGTAAGTTCTTAAGTTGACCTCTGTGACCTTCAGTGATAGCTGGTTTCCACTAGTCCACTTCAGTGCAATTTTAGTTCAACCTAGCCTCATCAGTGGAGCAGAAGAATAATATCTTCAAACTAAATTAAACCCTGACACCCTCCAGCTCTCTCAGACCAAGGTTAAAGCAGAGAGCTGAATATAAATAAATTGCCACACTAAAATGTCTGCAAAAAATAAATGAAGAAATAGTTCTGTGCTGTAACTGTTAGCTACCTCTCTCTAGAGGGGACAAAGCCAACCAGCAACATTACAGAGACGTCAGAGAGAATTCTAAAAAGATTTTGGGTTTCCTTAACTGCGTCATTCCATGGTGAGGAGATCAGATGTGTGTCACATTATGCCATTTTCCTGCTGGAGAAGTGATGAAAGTTTACAACAAACAAACAAATTCAAACCAGAATAAAACCTAAAAATTCTAACCAGCGAAGCAGTAATATCTCAAATAACAATCACTGATGTTATTTGATGTTGAATCACTGAAATAGTGAATAAACAAACTGTATTAAGATGCAAAAAAATATTAATTAAATGTGAGCAGTACTCATATATGAAGCAGAAGTCAACTGCAGTGCACATTTAGGTTTGTTACCCAAGACCTGCCATTATAGCTTTGCCAACTACTTTCCAAAAAAACTGAACGCAATATTTCAGCCATTTTGTGAAAAGCCACCATCCCAGGGTAAAGTTTTACAAATTCTGATTTACTGAAACAATATGCCAAACACAAGGCTACAGGAAAAACCAAACAAACAAACTTCTCTAGATGAAGTGGCACTCCCAGACCAAATGGCAGGTGAGTGGTATGATTGGAGAAAATAGAGAACAACCTCTCTGGTCCACAGAGTTTTCATGTTTTCAGACATTTACAACATTTGGCTGACACTTTTATCCAAAGCAACAGTTGAGACTGGATACATCTTGAGCAACATCTTGAGGGTTAAAGTCCTTGCTCAGGGGCCCAACAGTGGCAACTTGGCAGGGGCTTGAAACAGTGTCTTCTGATTACTAGTCGAGTACAATTTCATAATGGGCTTCTGAACACTCAGTTAGTACTGAAAATGTCATGTGAAGAAATGGCTGCCAGATCCCGCTTTGGACTGATGATTCCAGCCCTGAATAGAGTGTGGATAATGGAGGGGTGAGGGAGCAGTAGTTAGAAGTTTAATTAGGTGTTTGAGATGGGTGGTGAAAACATGTGCCAGCACAGTCAGAGCTGAACTTGGTCTGGTGAGCTGAACCCAGCCAGAACACATCTCCTGCAGCTGGATATAAAACTTTTTTATGGATTCTGGTGCAGACAGGTGCAGAGAAGGTCAGTGGAAGCCTCATACTAAACAGGCAGTTTGTTCGCTAGAATTTATTACCTCTGGGTGCCACTCAACATCTAAGAGTCAAACTCAAAGGCCTTGGCTCGAAGTTGACCACAGAGGAGATGCTGGCTATCTTCTTTGTTATACATGGGTCAGTTACTTGGAGATGAATTACAACATGAGTGACTCAAATCAGCTTGAATCAAATATGAGGTGTAGAGCCGTGAAGACAGAGAAGGGTGTGGTGCTGTCACAGCTGATATTACAAATGTGGCCTAGAGGGACATGAATCCCCATGTCCTGAGCCTCTCTGCTGCTTTTGCATCACAGTGAGTGCTTGCTGAATGCCACCACACTTGCTTCTGTGCAGATGGCATCTCACTCACTCACTCACTGGGACTTTTGTCACATTCAAGGCTTAACCGAGGACCCTGACACTAACACTCATTCACGTCTGTATACAAGTGATAAATTATTTTGCAAACTACACACACACACACACACACACACGCCCATGCCCACACATTCGCCCACGATCCACTCCTCCTCAAGAGCAAGCATGCAAGGAAATGTGCAAATGAAACTGAATTGTGACTGAACCATCATCTCAGCGGAGCAAATGAAACTGACACTACTGACCCATACACGTGCAGTAACTAACAAAACCAATATTATGGCCATCTATTAAAGTGTATGGGTTCTGTGGGTCTGAGGAAAGGCAGGGAGGAGGGAAGACAGGCAAGGCCATACAGAAAGACAGAAAAGGAGGCAGAAAGAGGCCACGCCCCATCAGACAGAAGGCCACACCCCATCAGACAGAAGGCCACTGCAAGCAAGGCAGTGAGGGCAGCTCCTGTTCACCCACTCTCACTCCGTTACACTGACACCAGCACTAGTGGCCCTGGTGCAGCAGCTGAGAGGCCCACTGCAGGAATACTAGTGACAGGACTACTGAGAAAGCACATGTGACCACACAGGAGCAATAGTGATAAGGTCGGCAAGTCATTTAAGCCGGACAGAAGCAATGTAATTTTTAGCTAACTAATTCCAACTTGTACATAGATATAAGATGATAAAGATTAGGTTTTCACCAGTTTTTTTTTTATATATAGTACCCCTCAAACATTTCTATGGTACAGCAAGACTTACATATTTTTCTTAATTGTACTTAATACATATACAACGATGCACAACGATGTTCAATAAGAATAAAAGCGCATTCTGAGGTGATTCAGTGCAGTCTTACTCTACTGCTCTTGACTTACCCAGCTCAGTTTTCTACTGAAGCACTTATCAGTTGGAAATGTTAGAGGTTACTGTGACTGGAATTTAACTGAAGTAAACTGAACAGAGTGATATGTGGCATCAGCTCCTCCCAATTCGTATTACTGCCCAGATATGCCTCCCCTAAAATTAACAAGGGTACTTTGTTTCATAGTGATACAATTACTTATGGGTATTGAAGTGAATTAATTTGTATTTATATTTCCCATGGTATTCCAGATTTCTTTGATCACAATAACCATAGATTTATGGTCTTTATTTATGTTGGCTTATTTCCAAATGAGAACCTGCCTGTTTACCAGTGGGTTATAGCAAAAGTGAGTTATCAGGCATGGCCCTCACTGTGCAGACTGTTATCAGCACTGACCTAGAAATCGGCTTGTGTGTACTAATATGTATTATTCAGAACCAGCTGACGTTGTTGAATATCTGCTCCTTTTGGTAGGAAGGACAAAGGAAATGACACATCGATTCTTTGTTTCTTTGCACTACTCTTTACAGAGGCAACAACATGCTGTCAAGGTATTCAACTCTGTCAGGGAAGACGAAAGGGCTACTAACTATCATCATAGACCACGAACAAACAAGCAAGCTGATAATGGTAACATCCCAGTGGAATTTATGACAAATCAGCCGTGCTCTTGTGAAACACTTGCCAAATTCAGATGAAGCCATGTCTGAATCTAGACATTGTTTTAAAAATGCATCCTGTGAGGCAGTTATTTGTTAAATAAATAAATAAATAAGTAAAAAAAAACATAAAGGACATCCATCAAGACAGATGGCTGATTTCAGAGTAGTGGTTTTAACAATCTAGATGAGACTACACACCCTGTAAATGCCTTTGTGAAACACATAAACTATGTAAAACTATCTTGTGAAACATATACCAGATGGGAGGCATATAAAAAATTCTTGGTGCTTTATTAAAAGTTAGGACAAATTACACATTTTACCAAAGGCAGCAGTATATACTGTATTTTCATGGCATTTTATGGTCCTCTGATGGAGTACAGCTCGAACTGCAAGAATATGCTTTCTGAAACAAACCTTGTTTGGGTTGCTGGCTGTAATGATCCACACGCACTGGGAGTTGCTCTCATATTGAATTGGGAAATTCGGAGATGTGAAAGTTCCTGATGGACCTTGTAGATTGGATCCGCAGGTTTTCACTGCAGAGAAGCAAACAAGCATTTGTTAAAATATCAATTTGATGCCTTGGTATTTTATGAAAATCACAAAAATCAAAGTTAATTGATTACATATGTAGACAAATGCCACTTAAAGGTTCTGTCTATTGATGTTACAGAGAAAAAAAACCCATGGAAACAGAGGCACTTCTATCTCACAGGACTGGGTTTCACTGAACTGCTTCTAGTGTTTGTCAGGATTTGCATGGCAAACACTGGAATATAACTTACAAATCTCAACCAGTCAACCATGACTGCCTTCATTTGTCAACAATTAGAAATCCAATCAAATACTCAGATGACTAACTTCATGGCAGCTGAACGAGTTAATTCAGAACGAGGCTTAGCCAAATACACTTGGGCATGATTCGTCATCTTAATAGAGAAATGCCAGTTATAATTTGTTAAACAGACATGCTACGGTCTCTTTCTCCCAGAGCCTGTGACAGTGATATCTTAAAATTACCAATGCTCTAAAGGAGCTGGGTGTTATGCATTCCCAAATCTGGCCTCTTTGTGGTTTTGGCACATTTATTATTGCCTATGCCAAAGTGACAGGGATTTGATAGAAGACAAGGAGGCATTATCTCTGATGGCAGCAGGTTTTGCTATCGGCTTTTGACATCTTGATTGCTTTTGAAAATAAATAACTCATTATCTCAGGCATGTAGGGGGCAACCACAGGACCCCAAAACACTCTTTTTGCTCTGAAAGTCAGCCTTTTTGTCAAGGCTCCTCATCAGAACAGTATCCTGTGACAAGACCTTTCACAGCCTGCCATGGGATATGAAGCTTAGTTTGAGCTTGGAGAGGAATTCAGCAGAAGAGAACCAGATGGAGCACAGACCTGAAGAGCACAGGACAAAGTGCCATCTTTAAGCATCTGCTGCTACCACGGTTCCACATCATGTTGTCCTGTTTTCCTCCAAAATATCAACGCCAAATGTCACTCTTTTCCATGCGATTATCAATATTAAACTATCTGCTCGAGCAAAACTAATTATTACTATATACTTAACATATTTCAAATTATTTCACATGACAATAGCGTCTAAAGACACAAACAACTGGGGGAAAGAAAAGACCCCAATAAATGGTTGAATAGAAATTTATGATGAAGTTGGAATACCCTTGGGGTATCCTGAAAATATAGATCTAGGCAATTTTCTGCATGATTTCAAGTGGCATCTTCTTAATTAGTTTGTGCAGCCTGTAGCCACGGGAACAGACAGGCACGCGGGTGACATGACGACAGTGATTTAGTGCATAGCTAAAGGTCATGAGACCGCCGAGACAAATGCTGGAAAGTTCCTCTGTGCGACAAGAGGCAACGGCAGGGGGTGTGGACACATGCAGACACACACTGCTCACCCACACATAGCCAGACTTAGCTCTGGCATGTGCAGTGGTAGGAAAGGAACGGGATTCTTCTTTGTATTAGCTCACGCAGCAGGTCCCCATGTTCCTGGAGCACAAGGACCCCCAGTGGAGAGGGCAGCTGCTCCAACAGCCTGCAGGGAGCGAGGGAACCCGATCAGGCAGATAAAGGCCTGCCTTTCAGAGTAGCTGACACTTATGTATAGATCACGCATAATCATGTCCACTTTAGCTGTGAGCTAATGGCCAAGCTCTGCCGTACCCACAACCACCTCTTTACAGATTTTCAGCTTGTTCGTCCTTCTACTTATGTGGCTTCCTCTACAGCAAAGAAGGTGCCAAGTAAATTGCATGTACATATTCAACTTGCATCCCTAGATCTGGAGGTCCCATTGTTGATCCTTTTTGCCCTTTGCTACCTTTGGTCTATTACCCTGAACTTGTGAAGGCAACACATGCTAAAAGACTGAAGAACTGGACGTGAACAGTGCATAAACCCATCATACAGGGTGACTGCCTCGCTCTCTCTGTCGCCATCTCTCAGCCGGCTTTAGTGTTACTTCACTTTAAGGCAGCATGGAGGGGCTTATGGACGAGGAGCTAAGGGATCTGCTCCAGCAGGCTGCGTCCATATTCCCTGTGACATACAGCATATCTGCAAATGCTCGTGCTCCTCCTGGCAGCTCAATTACGGTCTGCGAAATGGATGGCTGTGGCTGGGCCCATCTCTCCCATAGCTAAGCAGCCAGAGAGAAAATTATCTCTAAAATGAAGGGACAGGAGGGTGAGCAAACAATTGATTATTCGCCCAACGACATCCTGTCTGTTCTGTCCCAACTACACAAAATAAAAACCTAGCCTAGGAGGAACAGCATATGGTTGTCTGTTCTCTCATGCGTATTTTCTCCCATTCTTTATATCGTGCTCTACCTTCTGTTTTTAATCACATTAGCCCAAACTTTTACCTGGTTGTTGTACAATCGTCCCTTTTAATCGATAATTATTCCTGGTCTTTCCAAGATGGATGGTGGCTAACAGATAAGCATTTACTTCTGGGCATCAAGATAACTGCCCATCCAGCTTGATAAAACACCCCACTGCAGGTATCTGCTTTTTTTCCTTTCTATATCTTGTGCTTTATGCATCCTGACATTGAAGCTGACCTCCGTTAAGAAAATGAGCCAACTCAGCAGACGGCAGAGAGATTCTAAGAGACCAGAAAGCGGAAGAGCAAAGTAGTCTTAAAACAAGTCACCTAGAATGATCAATGACATCATTAACCTGGGACAGTGCTTGACTTTTTTAAAATTTTTTTTATTTGTTCTTTCCCCCTCACCCTGCCTTGTCCTTAATGTCACCATGACAACAAGCACACCATGATAAACGTACAGAAAAGGTCCATCGCCTGCTCACGTATACGGGTACCACAGGCATATTACTGATCAATCTTTGAATTTACTGCAAGCTGCCGTTGTATATGCATTCAGACCGTTTCAAAGTTTTACTTGTATTGACTTATATGAGAGCTATCGCTACACCTTTATAATACCTTATTTGTTAGCTCCCCAACAAACTTAAACTGACATGTCCTTGGTTTTGCTACTGTATTCTCTTTCATCTTTCTGAGCCCTCCTTTCCTCCCACATATTACAGTTCTCTTATTGGCCAGAAAATCGAGCCAGCTGGGTCCAGTTAAAAATGAAATACATTTGTGTGCAAGCTTTTTTTTTTGATTTGCTGGTAGCTATATTAATCTATCGATATGATCGCTATGCAAGGAGGAAAGCACTCAATCCTGACTCCAAAAGACCTCACCATATGCATACACACAACAAACTAACACTATATACATCAGTCATACCTCAAAGACAACCACCAAAACAAACATTGTGCTGATTAAAGTCCAGAAAATGGTTGGCAGACTTGCACCATCTGTCTTAGATTGTTGGAATTTTTTATTTTTTATTTTTTTTACGCAGCCATATGGCGTTGTGTTGCCTGACATGTCTAACTGCCTTCGAAGGGAAACCAAAGAAGTCGTTTGCGGACACAAGGACATCAAGGGTTGACAGTCCTCAGCTGTCATTTAACTTCCACTAAACTTTGAGCTGACTTAGATAAACGACTTATGAAAAAAGGCAAGTGTTAACAGAGGAGTTCAGTCTGAGGCCTTTTGGACCTCATTATTAATTAATTAACAATTAAGTTCAGTCTGAAATTAGGGTTAGGGTTGACCCTAGGGTTAACCTTATGGACCTCATAATTAATTAATTAACAATGAAGTTTAGTCTGAAGTTAGGGTTAGGGTTGACCTTAGGGTTAACCTTATGAACCTCATAATGAATTAATCAACAATGAAGTTCAGTCTGAAGTTAGGGTTAGGGTTGACCCTAGGTTTAACCTTATGGACCTCATAATTAATTTCAAATGTTTTCACAGTTTGTCTGTAAAACATCAGTAAAGGCACATAATATTGATCTTACAGTAACTTTAATTTCACAGTTACCAATTTAGTAATTACTTTTAATTAAGTTTATTAATTAAGTTTACTTTATCTAAGAATATACAAGATACCTAAATACAAGTTACTAGAGTATAGAATTAGACTGTAAAGATTTGTACATAAGTATAAGCACTTCTTGAGATATGCTGTAGGAAATACCTTGTTTTTTTAACTGTTACAAATAGTGTCTAATAAAATGATAAACAGGGGTTCTGTCATGCATAGACTTGTTATATCAAAAAAAAAAACAAGTCAAATACTATTGGTGAAATCCAATTCTATTTGAGGAGAACATTATTACCTTTTCTTCACAACTCTTGCCATTCCTTTAGGACTCATGGAAGAAGTCTCTACGCTGCCCCAATCACAGTATCCAGTGGTTTTAGCCATAAATCATACAAATATGCAGGATACACTCTGTTACACAACAGTTCCTATGGGTCTCTAGATCTTGCTTGGTAAAATCGTTAATTGAATTTTATAGACAGGTTTATACAGTGTATCAAACTAATAGTTTCAAAGTATACAAGGACATACACTGTATACCTCAGTTATATTCAGAGCTTTTAACTTCTCCCCACATCCTGTTAAAATGTATGAGCTTTTAAAAGCCAAGATAATACTTTGCTCTTATCTTGGAGAAAAGTTAGGGATACATGCTTTACTAATGAGAGTGGAAAGAATAATAATAAGAAGAAGAAGATGAAGAAGGAAAAAACAGTTTCATGATCTCCCAGCATGCTCCTCAAACACAATAATTATGCCTGGGAGTCATCCATATCACTCTACTTCATTTCAAGCTCTAATTATGCATAATTAAAGTGTCTGCTTGAAATACACCAACACTCTCGTGTGTTAGTTTGGCCTTAATGGTTCAACATAAATAACACACTGTTGATTTAACCTCATGAGGCTTCATGTACAGAGACATGGGAATTTGGAAAGAAAAAATTGCTGTTATATAAGAAAAAAGGTCCCCACCACACACACACACACACACACACACATATACGATCAAGCTCACCCCAACAAACGTCTACCTGTTCCAGGACATTATTTGGTTTCCAGAGTTAGCAAGTACTACTAGTTACAAACAGCAAAGAGAGACTGAAAATCCACAACAACATAATCCAGGTCTCAAGAGGTCAAGGCCATCAGTACTTAAGCACGGACGTTGATGATCTTACTGATGTCTTACATGTCTTGACTCTAAATTTTCATGGTTGCCATAGCAACATGTTCCTTCATGACAGGGGAAAAAACCTTCTTCTGATAGATGCACTTGTCACAAGGAACAGAAACAAACTCTTCAGTGTAATTAATGTTCTTTCTGTTGACACAACATCAATTAAAGCTCAGTACCAGTTCAGTATTCCTTGTTGCAAACCCATTCCAGTGACTGATCCTTATTCATAACAGTGTTTTAAAGGAGGTATGATACTTAATGGAATGTGTCAATGTAGATATTGCTTTGAATAATGGAGCTGAAGAACAGTCAAGATGCACATTAATTAACTCTTCTCCAGTCCAAGCCACCAACCACAGTACCAAGCCACCAACCACAGTACCAAATCCAAAATGAGTAGCATCATATTTTTAGTTTATCATGAATTGTGATCGCTGAACTTCTCATCCATCCAGTGAGGCAGTATATGGTAGTTCATGCAAACTGGTTTTGTTGAATGCCACGTTAAAGCAAGGCACGTTAGATTTTAGCTGTAACCTTTCATTGAATGATGCCTTATGTTGATTTAGTAAAAAAGGAACACACACAAGGGTAAACCTGGCGTTAATACCAGGCAAGAAGTAACAACAGCACAGCATAAATGATCCTCTATGCACGGCGTTCAAAATGGCTCCTTTCAAGGTGGCTACCAATGGAGTTCTGAAGCATACTGAGTCACCATATCTACCAAACAGGCTAGTTCTATCTGGAGCACTGTGCATTTCTAGTGCTGCTACCTTTTAAAATACATATACACTGTTTATGGAACTTGAGCATAGCAGTAGATAGCATTATCAAATACAAAATGAGTGTGACATCTTCGTGAAACATTTTCTACAAGAAAAGCATGTACATGTCGTCCTTGGGCCCTTCGATTTGGACAGGCGTAAGGCAAGTTCAAGCAAATAAATATTACAGTTCTGTCTGAAAAAAACAACGAATAAAATAAA
Organism: Sternarchorhynchus goeldii; assembly: GCA_028565775.1. Taxonomy (NCBI): domain Eukaryota; kingdom Metazoa; phylum Chordata; class Actinopteri; order Gymnotiformes; family Apteronotidae; genus Sternarchorhynchus; species Sternarchorhynchus goeldii. Next base: position 11,959,759 of record JAOXYF010000005.1, on the reverse strand, counting down.
TGTGCAAAAGTAGCCCCTGTGCACTAGCAGAATGCCAAAAAACCAGCAACATTTAGAGTGAGAGATGTTTCAATCTTTTTGCCTCTACCTGGGCTAATATTATGAGCTACAATGTCATGCCACATTTTCTCATGCACCAGCTAGAAGGTTGGGATTCTCACCTCTGCACACGGGTCTGTGGTCACTCCAGGCTGCGAAAACCTCAGCTACTCTCTGACACGTGATGGTCTTTGAGCCCTGGAGCACATGATCTTCATCACAGGTGAACTGTGCTGTAGCACCGATGCTGGGGAGAACAAACGCGTATAAAAGACACACACACACAAACACACGCATATTAAATTAATAAGTTAAATTATAGCGTACACAACAAGACATATACACATAAACCACAGAAAAGGAGTTGCACAAATAAAAGCTAAGAAAAGTGAATGGCCATGTCTACACACATTTGTACTACAGTCCCATTGCATGATTTGGCAGCAGCCAGCAAAAGCACTTTTGATAAACTTATTCATATGTTTTCACTCAGGAAACCCTTAATATACTGACGTTTGCATAAGCTGTTTACTTTCTCCACACTGGAAGAGCACCTTGAGCGTACTGATCATATGTAAACTAATGACAATGTTAGCATTGGACTTCCATCTTGTATATTTGTTCTATGGAAAAAAATCTAAGTGCAGTAGATTCACTCTAGGACGAGTGTTCTTTAGGCATTTCGTCCACTTAACTATCTTTTGAAATAAAGAATTACAGGATAAGTAACACTGGTAATAACTGAAAGACATGAACTTAGTGTGACCTATGAGAAGTATATATTTGTAATATATATGTCACGGGAGAGACCCGGAGGGCTACAAAAAGCCGACAGGACTCACGTGAAAACCGTTTATTTTCGGTTTCGTTTTAATACGGACAACACGCATCAACGTTGCGACCATACGTTGACATCTCTCATAGACAAAGACCGTGTGACACACACTCTTCTATACACTCACCCTAACAAGACACAGGTGAAATGTATAACAGCAACAACAAGAACAATCACACGCCGCATCCACAACACCCAGACGTACACACGCGCTTCACTAGATCGACAAGACAACCGAACTCACCCCCACACAGACACGTCCACACGGACAGGGGAGGCGGCCTGGGCGGCCACCGTGACAATATGTACACCTTTATTTAATGTTCAGAATGAGTTTAGTTTTCTGTCTTCCTGTTTAAATCCTTCTTGGTTACTTTTTAAACTTGGTAAGCATGTAAGTAGATTCTGTGCAGAAATAAAGCACTTCCTGTAAATGTTTGTGCATAGTATATCATAAAAGCTTCTCTGATGCAAGCGAAGAATTTAATTGAAGAATGGTCTTAACCCCTAAATGGTTCCTTGAATTTCTCTCATTCTGCATTCCGTGAAAAGCCAAGCTGTTACAGTAGGGATTACAGAAACACATTAAGTCAGTAACCTTAAAAACAACAACAACTGGAGCTAGACACAATCACTGCGAGGCATCGTAAACACTGCCACATTTCCTTGCTGTTAACACCTGCAAAGCTCCTTTGGGAGTCTGAAGCCATTTTGTGGCAGCTCTACACAAATACTTTCCACTGATTACATCTGTCTCAAAGCTGAAAGTCACAGGGCATAAGGGTTCATGGTGCACAGTTCTACATCCCATACTGTTGGACTCTCTGTCGAGGCAGTATTAACATGAGGGGAGTGCTCCTAGTGGTAGGAAGGTGAAGGAAAGGTGATGTGCGTTCGCTGAAGGGGCCGAGCAGATACAGAGTGTCGGGGTAATCAGGTGCTGCCTATGCTAAAGACAGCTGTCAGTTGCAAGGCATGGCATGTATAATCCAACTCAGAGTTTATGTTCTCATTCAGGCAATGACCTACAAGGCAGCAGTTCCTGTCTGTCACCGCGACAGAGAAAGGGAAGGTGGACAGGCTGAGCAAACAAAGAACAAAGCCGTCCAAGTCCAAAGTACTGCAGGACTGTGTTTGGTGTTGGAACATTATTAAATGGATGGCTCTGTCTTACACATGCTTAATATATTTACTGAGCTGAGAGACCCGTGTTAGAGAACGTGTACATTTGCTTATAATCTACAGTGGTCTCCAGCAAGATTATGCACACTTCTTTTGCATACACATGAACAAAATTGTGTACACACACACACACACATACACACACACACACACACACACACACACACACACACACACAAAACCTCTTAAAGATCTCTCACCTCATCAATTTAGTCTGGCTAAGTTTGATTAACAATGTCAAGTTTTTTCCCTTTTCATTCAATACTGAAAGGAAGCATTGTTAGAGAATCAAACAGTTTTACAAAGATTTCTTCCTAGCAACTTATCAGAGCTAATTCAGGGCAATGTCTCCCACAGATCAGACTTAGCCAGCAATTCAAAAGCCACAGTGATAGAATCTTAACACCTTTAGCATGCTGATAATGTACAATATCCCTTTACAAAAGCTTAATCAAGAACAGATATTTGCTAACACATGCTACACACACCTAAGCTTGAGGTTATGCAGTTATCTGAAATATATGTCAGTCAAAGTAATCTTTCATAATTCAGTTGTCAACCAGCATTTTGTAGTAAACGGCTTTTTTAGTGATGGGACCCTGCTATTGGTTTGTCCCCCGCACACCATGGGCTGTGCATGTGTGTGTATGTGAAGGTTGGCTAGTGCCCAGGGCTCCTTGGGGGCCAGTGGAGGGTCACATGGTACCTGTAGGTGATTTTACCTAAAGTCGTTGCCGACACGCTTGCCGTTGTCCGGCTCTCCGGGGTCCGGGCAGGAGTTGGAGGCCTGTTTGATTCCACCCTCATTCACTGCAAAGTCAGAACACAGCGAGTCGTTAGATATGCACCCACTTTCATTCTGGCTTTATGCCAGAAGTTCACTAAACAGCAGGACACAAACAGTAAAGTAGTGAAGACTGGTAAGAGTGATGAGAGGAGCAGGAGTTTACACAAACACACACGCATGCACACACACACACACACACACAATGTTTTTTTATATCAGTTTTTGGCTTCATTCCATGCTGATGTTTGCTGACAGAAATGCAGTTAGTCGGTGAAGCACGAGGGCCTCGCAGAAGAAAGACACCTCACATTTTTCTCTATTTGACCCAAAGTGCTGTATGTTTGATGCCTGTCTTTCAATACACTGGAGTGCACCTTCAAGGACAAAAGTCTATATAGATGTTATGATGAGAGTAGACAGAAGTCTATACAGATGTTATGATGCAAGTTAAGAATTATTTTTTAAACTACTACTCTTTTTTTTGGGTTTTATATGCCTCTCAGTTACCCTAAAAACAGGAAGTTGAGACTCACTTTGCACAAAAAAGGAAATGCTTAATGAAATAGCATGGTGTGAACCATGCAGAAACAATGAAGATGATTCAGTTTGTTCATTATCCATCTGAAGCCGTGAGAGGCGTGTCGCTTCTTATCTCTCTACTGAAAGAAAATCACCAAATAGAACCCAGTAGCACCCCAATACATAGATGCACAAAAAAATCTTTGCAAACAACCTTAAGAATTATATAAGTTTAAGAACACCAATTTTACAAGTGTTTCCCACATGCCTTCTTAGTCTCCAAACGTATGAATGTGTTTAAGTATCTACATTAGTTACGAAGGGTTTTGGGAAAGACTTGTAAATTTAAGACTGTTCTTAAGTATGAAGTTCTTAGTGTTATGGACATTTTGGGAAATATACCCTAGACTGTTAAATTTAATGCAAAGGAATATACACCCATTTTCAGTTGAGCATGGGTGATTTACACTCTTTTTCATGTATGGTTCTTTCATTTTGGGGGACATTCGGCCGCTCGGTTATTTTCTTGGCCAATAATTTTGTGTTGCAACATTCCTTCATCTAGAAGATCTTTTACAAAATGTCTAGATATAGAATTTCATTTGAAGTTGAGCCAAAGACCAAAGAAGCAGCTATGGCAGTAAAGCCAGCATATGAGACATATACAAATGTGTCTTGGATCAAAACAAATAGTTTGGCACATCATTAAGAAATAATATAAATGCACTGGTGAGCTTAGCAATAGCAAGAGCCCTGTCACACCACAGAACACCACAGCAATGAATGAGTACTGAATAAAAACAGAGAGCTGAGGTTATACTTTGATAAATAATCACATAAAACAACCTCTAGAAGTCTGAAACAAAGCATGGTGGATTCAGAACATCAGAGTGATAGAAAGAGACGAATTGAAGAAAAAAAGAACTGCTCATATAATTCAAACCATGCCAGCTTATGAAGGCATGGCCATGTACAGTCACTGGACCTGGCTCACTTATCTTTCTATGTGAGTGCTAGAGACTGCACCAGGAGGAATTCTGAAGTGTACAAAAGCATCTTAACTGATCCGATTCAGCCAAATGCTTCCAAACCCAACGAGCAGCTAGACGATGAAACAAAACGTTTTGATATAAGTTTTAGAAGTCACAGTTTAGTTCAATGTCGTATCTATTGTGGAAGAGCAATGAACTACAGTTTACATGAAGTATTGAGTCTCAAGAACCATGGACAATGATTAAATAGTCTCTAGGCAGGATGGAGAGAGTGTAACTGAAGCAAACATTAAACAGTACAAATAGACAACAAAGTGCTTTAGAAAATGGTAAATACGTCCATGTAAAACAAATAAAGACCATTCAAATGATCATCAGGAGAATCTAGTACTTAATTATGATTTCAGGTAGGAAGACAGGTTGAGAAACATGATTGTGGGCTATAGGCAGCTGGTGCTGGAGTCGTGTGATAAGAGGGAACCGAGGAAAGAAAACAATACCCACGTTGGCATTCTTCTCCAAGTGGGTCAAAGTCAAATGGAGACCTCAGGAGACTATCTTCAGTTGTTCCATTAAGGCAATTTTTGAGGGGACCAACCTGTAGCTCTTTACTATATAGGGTCTCTGTGGTGAGGCAGTTGGTTTTAAACCCTCGCTGTGTACAGTTGGCTCTTTATGTCTGAGATGAGGCTTGTGAAGTGAGGCAGATAACAGCTGTCACTCAGCCTTTAGGTAGCATCACTGTCTCATCAGTGCTTAGACTCCACCCATCATTCATGGCTTCTGCTTTGATCATTGCCTGATGCTTTTTGGTGAGTACTACGTCAACACATTGGCCGATGAAGGCAGTGACAGATCTTCAATGGTGATATTTTGGGCTCTTGCTGAAAATATTCCAGTCTTGGACAACAATCTTGGAGAAGCATTTTGGTGGTTGAACTATGTTTTGTGGAAGGACGTTGCTCCTGCAGAGTTTATCCTGTTGAAGTAAAAGTAGGTTGAAGAGGTGGCAACATGTGCTAGACAGTTGACATGGTAGAAAATGGTCTTAAGGTTTGCCTGAATAGATTTGTTCTAAGTCTAAAAGTACTGTGAGGGTATGCAATTTACAACTGGCTAACCAGGTTGTGCAAAGCTTGAGGGGGCTATTTTACAGCAGATATGACTTTAATAACAGTAAAACCTTTGGTTAATGAATACATTAATGATACATTAATGCTAACCTCTTTGACTCTATGAAGCTGTGTGCATTGATCACAATTGTGTGGGTAATACAGCAATGGAAACCCTTACCTCTTACCAAGAATCCCTGCCCACCGAAAATGTCGTGGCTTCCCCATCTAATCAAAGTTTCATAAATGTGATGATACACATAGTTCCTAAGGCTATGTTTGAACCTTACTATCATTAAATCCACTCACAAGAAAAAGTGTTGCTTATTCCAATTTCTTTCTAATCTCTGAACTAACAGGACCATATCATAATTTTCATATTTTAGGATCATCTAGGGTTACTTTAAAACTAGCTTATTTTGTACAAAGGAGCTATAAAAAAGGATAAAATTCTGAGACTTATTTAAACCACTCATGAAATAAAACATGTATCATTACTGGAGAATCATTAGTAATGGAGAAGAAAACACATCAGTCTCTTCAGTGTCCAGATCATTACTGAGCCCTACTAAAATTGAGCTACAAAACCACACATCAGCATATCCTAGACAGCTGTTCGGTAGTTTTAGGACATGTCATTTATGCCTCTACCTTCTGTTTGCTGCCGATTTGCCTGACACCCTCTGGAGAGACACTAGAAGTGCAAAACACTAATTAATTACTTACATGCACTATGTAACCAAGACTTAGAATTTTTAAATATTTTTGGCATTAAAATAACATACAGAAGTTGATGATTTTGTATGTTGTGGGTATGTGATAAAAAGAAAAGCTAATCTTGTGATTTTATCTGTGATTTTATTTAATATATATTCTGAGACAATGATGGAGACCTTGGTAAGAAAATGATAACACCTTAATTATTGATCATGGTATTGAACATTGACCAAACACTACAACATCAAAGATCATACAACATCCCAGAAATGTCTGCCTGCAGAATTGTTTAATGAGAAAAGAAAGATCACATAGAGAGACAAAAGTCAGAGAGTTATGAGAACTTTTACATTGATTACTGAAACAAAGATTTCTGGTAATTTGTCAGAAGATTTAAGATTTATGTTGAAGCATACAGTCACTCCTTAACCATGCTGCTGGGTTTATAAGTCCATAAGTTTGGGTAGTGGTACAGTTTTTATAATTTTGTTTCTATACACCTTCATGATGGATTTAAAATAAAGCAATCAAAATACGACTGAAATAAGACTTTAATTCAAGGGTTTTAACAAAAATACTACATTAACCATTTAGAAATTACAGCCATCGTTTTCGCAGTCCCTTCATTTGAACAGGCTCAGAAGTAACTGGAAATATTAACATAATTATAAATATAAGGATTATACTTAATACTTGGATGCAAATCCTTTGCAGCCAATGACCGCCTGAGTTGGGGACCCAATGGACATTACCAAATGCTGAGTTTCCTCCCTTGAGATGCTTTGTAAGGTATTTGGTACAGTTGCTTTCAGTTGCTGCTTGTCTGTGGGTCTTTCTGCCTTCAGCTTTGTCTTCAGCAAATGAAAAGACTGACTTGGTCATTTAGAATGTTCCTTAAGAAACTCTTGGGTTGCTTTTGAGGAATGTTTTTTCTTTAAAATATTTATACCAAAATACTTACTGATTTATAATTTGCGGACTATATCCTTTGTTACTGTATGCTGATACAGACAATCTAAATGTATTAAAACCTGTCGGAAGATTAGGTGGGACCAGCATGCTGACCCATATCATCTGTACCTGTCAAGCTGACTGAGGAGACAGATGAAACTTGTATGAATTGCATGAATATATCCTACCCACTTTCAGCAGAGTTTCAGCTATTCCCTTCTAGTAGGAGCTACAGATGTCCCAATATTAAAAAAAACCCTTCATGCCCATGTCAATAACGCAGTTAAACAAGTAGTAAAAAAGTTAAATGTAGTAGCCATTGGGAGTTTGTGGGTAATACATCGACTAGAAGATGTATTTTTGGACTTTACATCTCTGCCTTGACTGTGGTGGTAGTTCTGATGGATGTTACAGATGACTTGAATGACTGTTGCTGTTAATTTGATGTGCTTTTAATATGTTTAAATGTTCTGTGCTGTAACATAGTAACATTGTAACATTGCCACTTTAACACTGCCATTACAGTGTTCTAAGTCTAAGTCCATTATCTACCTGCAGTGTGAAGATCTCTTTTGCATCATTTGACTAAATGTAAACAGAAAGTATAGTTCTGTACCATTCATAATTCTTCATGATCATGGTGTAACACTGCCTCCACCATGTTTGACAGATGATGTGGTATGTTTTGGACAAAGCCCTTCCTTTCCTTATTCTTCTCTTCCCATCTTTCTGGTACTTGTTAATCTTGGTTTCATCTGTCCACAGAATGTTGTTACAGAATTGGACAGGCTTTTTAGATGTTTTCTAGCACAGCTCAATCTGGCTTTTCTGTTCCTGAGTGTTACCAGTGGTTTGAGTCTTGTCAACTCTTTATTGTAGACTTTGACAATGATACGCCTATCTCCTCTTGAGTGCTCTTGGCTTGACTAGTGGTGAAGTGGTTTTTCTTCACCAAGAAAAGAATTCTGTGATCGTCCACTTTACTTGTATTCCATGGTCTTCCAGGCCTTCTGCTGAGCTTGTCAGTACATTCCTTCTTTTTAATTGTTGATTTAGTCAAATATATTCTATCTCTATTACAGGCTTGACTTATTCAACCTAAATAAATCAAACATGGCCTTTTTCACTTGCATCAACACATCTTTGGACACTATATTGAGGGTTTCCTTGAAAAGCTACAAAATGCAAATTCAACAGCTGGAATTAATTCCGCACATTCTCTCACCTTAACTTATCAAGACATAATGAGAGAACAACCTACATCTGACCATGAAACTGTTTATCAGTCAACTGTCCAATTTATTAGAGCCTGTGAAAATGGAGGGACTAAGTAAAAAGGGTGTAATTCCTAAATAGTTAATACAATCTTTATTGGACTAAAGCTAAAAGTCTACATTTCAGTCACACTAATCATATAATGATTGCTTTATTTCAAACGCATCAATGTGGTGTGCAGAAGCATTATGAAAATCGTATCAATATCCAAATACTTATGGACCTGACAATATAGTTAAGGAGTGACTTTCTGACCTCTTACCCCCCCCCTCCCCCAAACAATAATTTGTTCCTTCTGCAGAAGGGTGACATTTCTTCTAGTAACCAAATAGATGAACAAAGTCATAAAATTTAAAGTAAAAGAGTAAATTTAGGACGTAATAAATGTAAACTCGTTCGAAAGAGTGTACAGCAAACAATAAAAAAACAACAAGAGAGATTAGGCTCACCAGTGGCACTGTGGTAAAACACACACACACACACACAAAAACCAAAAAACACTGCTTAACAAGCAGAAGTGTGTCCTACAGTTCTAATACACTCCCAGATGTGCCATTTACCAATCCCCAGTCAGAGGTCCAAGGGGATCTGACCGCATTTCTACAAGTACTGCATGGTTGTTAGAAGTAGCAACAGACCCCATCTACCTCAAAAGAACCGCATGGAGCATCTGCCCCAAGAAACTGCTGTTGGTAAATATGGAGACAAACAGAGACAAACAGCACTGGGAAGTGAAGATGCATACAAAAAGAGTGGCTGCTGGCATCCTTACATCTTTCTATCCATCCAATCTACATGGTATAGGAACACATGCTCCTCGGATCAATAAACAATTTACAGAAATCTATGGATGTGCACAAAACTACGAAGGGGGGGACTCAATAATTTCACTCCCGGCATGGGAGCACTGAGCACTGAAAACAGGTGCTGCTACTCAAACATTCATGGTTGTGTGGTTGGAATGTGTGGGAAGAAATTTCAGTAGTCAGGAAATAAAGCAAGATGTTTTATCAGTCTATAAGAACGTATTTAGTGTTGCACAACAGCAAAACATTTTACTGTTACTTCTTCTGAAGTATGTGCCATGTGTGTATGCAGTCTTGAATTAAATAACATAAAAGCCTTTTTTAATTCAATACAATTTACTGATTTTTTTTTGAAAACCCTCTATAAAAGGCTAAGGGGCAGTGTGTACACAATTTCTATCATCAGTGGTAAACTGGACTCCAGTGGATGATACTGACACAAAGATGATATTTATGTTCCTCTGTAACGTGAGAAAATGTCCCATAGCTGACACCAGCTCACAAAGTGCTCGTAATGAAATCAGTGCTCCTACTGGGCCAAGAGAGAGAGAGGGAGAGGCATAACAAGCAAAGCTATGAATCACTGGATACAAAAAACAGTGTTTATGCTTTAAATAGAACTACTACTTCATGATGCAGTAAACAAGGGCTGGGCAAGCTAACGTACTCCTGGACTCTAGAATTCTACAAAGACATATACATACTTTTTCATTTCAAAGTCAGTCTGATTTGTGGCACTTCTAGTAATGAAATTCACCTTATCATACCCTCAAAAATTGCGTGTGCCATCATGTGATACGACAGTATGCATGAAACATGATTTTTATAGGCCTGTAACAAATCACAATTGGCAGTAATTCAGTGACTAAAAATATGAATGTTTAATGCCTTCCAATTTGTAACATCAAAGTAAAGTCTGATAGGATAAATAAATGACCTGGTTTTTTAAGACAAGCCTGAAAAGGGCAGGTTGAAACAGTAACACTACACTATCGCTGCGTGTTACGTGGTTTGGGAAGTCATTTGCCTTCAGGCAATGTTTAATTCATTATTTAATTTAACAGTTAATTGAGAAAAACATTAACAGTGATGACAGTAGAAAATAGTAAAGATTAAAATTAATAAATATTAAACAAATACTGGGATAAAATATGGCACCAAATGTCTAAGTTGTCAACAAACACATGAATGCCAGGCCACTACTTTACCTATGGATACCAATTCACCAATTGTCTGAAGCTCCTGCATTTTGAATACATATGAAATTTCCTAAGAATTATAATACGGCATATATATTTTAATTAAAAAATATATATATTTTTATATATTATACTGGAATTACTTTCATATTTTAGAGTTATGAATAATGAATGTCATCTCTGAAAGGTCATCTTAAAAAGCATTTGTTTGCCTACCATGGATGGTAAGAGAAATATAGAGGGGGTTCATATATTTAAGCTGGCTGGTGAGGGACACTGCTATGATAAAAGCATTAGCAGCAGATCTTTTAAATCTTGTGATCTGCTAGGTGGGGCCTGCATGGGCTGGTCTTGCTTTTCCTTCACATCCATGGCTTGGGATCTGGAAAGTCAATATCTTGAACTTTTCAGCACATTTCAAATAGAAGGTTGGGTGGGTTTTCAGCACATCATGTTCTGAAAACCATTCCTGAACAATTTTTGCAGTGTTACAGTGTGTATTATCCTACTGAAAAAGGCCACTTGCATTAAGAATACCATTGATATGAAATGTATTTTCTCTGGAACAATGTTAAGGTATGTGGTACATGCCAATCAAACATTCAAATTCACCAGGTTTCCCAAAATAACATTGGGTATTAACACCGAAAATCACACTACCTCTTGTCTTTCTTCCCATAGTGTAAGCTGGTACCATCTCTTCCCCAGGTAGGCAACACACATTCACACAAACACACACACCTGGCCGACTACATAAATCCTTCATCAGAGTCAGCTATCTTCTTCTACCACTCTATGGACTACTTCTGATGTTCACGGGCCCATTGGAGGCAGTTTCAGTGGGGGGCAGAAGTCAGCATAGACACTCTGACTGGTCTGTTTAGCTCATACACAACAATCTGCAATGCACTGTATGTTCTGACACCTTTCTGTCATAGCTAGCAATTCTGTGGAATTGGACCAGATGGTAACCTTCACTCTCAATGCCCATCAGTGAGCCTCAAGCACCCATGACCCTGATAGTGGTTCACTGATCCTTCTTTGGGATACTTTTGGTAAGTTCTAACCACTGCAGACCAGGAGCAACCTACTGCACCTGAGGTTTAGGATACGCTCTGAGCCAGTCATCGCACCATCACAGTTTGGCCCTTGTCAAAGTTGCTCAAATCCTTAAGCATACAACATTTTTCCTGCTTCCAACATATTAACTTCAAGAACTGATTCTTCACCCCACCCCTTGACAGGTGTCACTGTAGAGAGGTAATCAGTGTTATTCACTTTACCTGTCAATGGTTTCAATATTGGTGCTGATCGGTATATCTATCTATTGCTTGATTCTTCATTGCTCATGTTCAAACCTTTAATGTGCATATTACTGCTTGCTGAGCGAGCTTTCTACTGAGTGTAAATCTGGAGTCACATGGGATCATAATATTCCACCCACAGCTCCTTCGGATGCTGCTAACTATGTTTGCATTTCTGGCACAGGCTACGATGTCAGTAGACATTCCTGTGAATGGGTTAGAATGCTGTTTCAGATTGGTTCCGGGGACCTGGCTATAGCAAAATACAATATATTTTTTCTAGCTTTGCTATACAGAACCATATTTGGAGATAAAGCCTGTTTCTCAAGCTCTAATTAATCAGTAGTTCAATGGGCACTCTTTCAGTAGTACTGTTTTCCTTTAATATGTTTGATTTTTAATGAGAATTAAACTCAGCTGTACTTATGACTTTAATGAAATAATTCACAAATAACTGCTAAATTAAAGCTTAGCCATTTTTATTTTGACTGTTCATATTTTTTATTCTACAGAAAAAAAACAAATTAGTCATTGATAAGTTTCATTGAAAGTACAAGTTTCAATAAAAAAAAATTTAATTAACCTGTCAATGTTTTATGTTTTAGGAATTGTGTTATATTGTTTTTTAAGCTATAATTTGATCAGTATAGTCTTTTAGGTCCAAAATGCTATTTATCTATTTTCTGTGAAAGTAATTTCTCTCTGCAGCACATTCATTAATGCCAGGTTTAATTAACTCAGGGCCTACTGGAAAATGGATCTCAGGCCATCTTATACCATGTGTGTCATACCAACATCCATAAAACAGTCTTTCCTGGAAACATGCGTCATAGGCAGAAAATCATAGGTACCTTTAATTATTATATTGCCTGTGTACAGTAACCATGTCTTGCCTGCCCCTATGCAACTTGTCGAGAACATGTACAATGTATAGCATTAGCACAGAGACATGAAAACATGGTCTAATCTTTGACTGTCACACAATTAAATAAGAACAATCTGCCTAAACTAATAACAAAATATTTTTTTTCCTTTCAATACTTCACCCTTTCATTTACATTTATGGCATTTGGCTGATGCTTTTATCCAAAGCGACTTACAATTGTGACTGAATACATCTTGAGCAGTTGAGGATTAAGGGCTTTGCTCAGGGGCCCCAACAATGGCAACGTGGCAGAGTTGATAAACCTTCTGATTACTAGGCAAGTACCTTAACCAGTGAGCTACCACCTCCACGCCAATATGTCACATTTCCAATCCAGGCTGGAAGAAGTATGTTAATCCTTGTATTTACCTGTAGAAACCTGTAGTTTCCTGTAAGTGCAGATACAGTTTTGCTCTGCAGTTAGGGGGTGTGTAAGACCATTCCTCTTTACAAAAAGGTCTTAATTGATGTTTCCAGAACTTGTGTTAACAGCTCTCAAGGACATACAAAAGCATCACACTTGTTGACTGACTCCAGATTTTTACATTATTGTCTTGAGGCTTTAAAAAAAGTTAGGTTTCAAGTTATGGTCCATTAATTTGACCCAGCAAAACTACTGGGCAAAAATTTGATTTCATTCTTTCCTCTATGATAGCAAGCTTTCCAGACCCGAAGGCATCAGAGCAGTCCCACGCACTGAGTTCTCTAGTCACTATGCTTCATAGTTTGGAACGAGGTTTTCATGTTGATGTGTAATGTTTACATTTTCTCCAGACACTGCATTGTGTGTTTCTCCAAGAGAGCTCCACTTATGTCTCATAACAAAATTAATTATGTGTTCTTAGTTTAGGGATGTGCTTGTTTACTACTAATATTACTTATTATGTGTAATTAATGTGTAAATCCAGGTAATTCCAAGAAGGTTTTTTTCAACAGTACATATCTGTCCAGAAAAAATGCAGGTTCTGTAAAGCTCCTTGCCTCCAGCAGTGAAAGAATGACGTATGAGACAGGAGAACACGAATGCATGTCTAAGAAGATGTGAATAAATCTCTTGAGAATTTTGTCTTTTTTTTGCTGTTTACTTCTTCACTTTGTCCCACTCATATTTTTTTATAATCTTTACAAACTCAAAAGAAAGGCTAAACAGACTTTACTGTGGGTAGGAAGAGATGGCGCTATTATCCCCAAAGTAGATCCAGTAACCTCTGAAAGTGACTTAGGAGTCTCACACACACACACACAAACAAACAAAAACCCATAAACTTTTATTTGCTTTTTCTCCTGTACGAGGAAGTCATCTTGGTGTTTAACTCACTCTTGGTGCATAGTGTGTTGCTCTTTCCTTCATCCATCATACTGAGAACAGATATATTTCTCTGTGTGAAGTTTTGTGTCATTTTGGCACACTTCATTAGGCCTGAACCTCCTCCTGCAAACCTGTTTGCGTGTTATGTGTAAAAAAAGAGCAGCCATATTTTTCCACACATTCGGGGCCAGTGGGCTATGAAACCCAATGGGATTTAAACCTCAGCAAACCGCTAGTCACAGCACTTTCCCTACTAGCTTTTCACAGCTTTGTGTAGTTTGTTTCTCTCAGAGTATAATGCATACTCACATATAATGGAGAAGAACGCAACACACACACATTAAAGGTATCAGCTATTAACAGTTATTTCCTTTTCTCTGTTCCCCACACTCACTCAAACACAGACAGGAACAGATCAATTAAACTGTATGAGTTTTAAAAACCTGTTAAACACTTTCAACTGGTAGAAAAAACGTTAAAATGCCCACCACTGCATTCGAGACATTCTCAGTTCTTACTGATCATACTATTTCTCTGTATCTCATTTTCAAATAACCATTGTGCAATTAAAGTTCATTTTAACATATTCACATACTAACTAGAATAAAAACAGCTTGCTAATATGTGACTGACATACGCATACAGTAAATGCATTCATATTTCCGAACAGCTTTATGCCCAAGACTCCATTAGTGCACCATGCACTTCCTCATATCCTGGCCCAACCGAGCATCCCATCATGCATTTAGCTATGCAAATAAGGGGTGGTCAAAAATACATACAAAACAAGCAGTGCTCAAGCAAACAAGCAAACAACAACACAAACACATGGTTGCATGCACCCATACTTAGAGCAGACAAAGTGGATCAAGAAAACTCTGTTCAAACCATGCAGATACCGCCTTATAGTCTAAACAGGACTAAACATCAAAAACAACATATTGTGTCTATAATTTACTTACAGGCATATATTTCTTAGAATTATTGTTTTGCACTGCACAGATAGTTTTCTATAGTCATACAGAGGGCAATTATTTGTACAATATACTTAAAAAGCACACAAACATATTGTTACAGCTGAAACAATCATTATATGCATTAATGTCTCTCAGTAGACTGCATTTTCAACCAACACACAGGCTTTTGTACCTGCACATAAACACACATGGCACTTAAGGACAGAGATCTGTTTGTCTTATTAATAATCCTGGAGCAGCAGACTAATACTGTGGAGCAGCAGACTAGCGGAATACCTCACCTTGATTAGCAATGAAAATTGAAGACAGATAACACTAACATTAAAGATAAAAAAACTGCAGACAACAAACCACACATATTCCTCATGTGCTGATTGGTAGCTACAAACTATAGATATAAAGCATAGTTTAATAGATATAAAGCATAGTTTAACTACAGATATAAAGCTACATTTAATTTATTTAAAGAAAAGCTACAAAAAAGTCCAAGATAGTAATATACCTTGAACATCAAATTAAGTAAGAGCTTTTAGTGTAGCACACTGAACTCTATTTCTGGGCATAAAAGACCATTGATCACTGGCTGTTGAAAACTTTCTCCTTAACTATGATACTTGCATTACAATTATTGAGTGCTATAAAGCTTGTTTTTATCCCTAACTGAAGACAGCATATTTCGAGGCTCTTTCAGTATTCAGTTTCATTACAGTCAGTAGGTTTGGAGAGCAGTGAAGTATCAGCTGTACAATAAACCACCACAAATCCTTTCACAAGTGCGAGTGCATCATTCATTATGGAAATGTAATTTATTATGTAAATACTCAAGGGAATACGATGCTCCTCTGTTTGAATGTCCTTGTGTCCACTGAGATTACTGATAGCACAGCTGAGGTGGTGGAGGGTTCATTTTAAAGTCACTGTAATAGAGAGGGACATCCAGCTATAACACCTCACCTGCTTTTATAGAAAAAATGGTACTGGTTACCGTATCTGGTACTGGTTACCGTGTGTGGTACTGGTTACCGTGTGTGGTACTGGTTATCGTGTGTGGTACTTGCTGTCTAATGTGCAGTGCTATAGATTTTAGTGAAAAACTAAAAGATAAAGAAGACTTCATTTAATTTTATGGTTTGTGGAGGATTTAGGAGCTCACATTTTACTTAGTGAAATGCTTTATGAGATAATGACTTAAGTCATTACACTCCTATTAGCATAAGCACTTGTCACCAGATCAAGAAGGCCATTTTACCTCTACTGCCCCGCACACCTTTCAAAGCTAAGTTATAGCAACATTAGTTCACCACAAATACGGTGCTGATTTATACCAGTGTAATTTATCATGTAGCATTAGTAGCTGGAAATGTTCATATTAGGTAGTAGGTTGGTAATGTGAAAAGATCAAAGCAAAGAAATCACAACAAAAACAGATTCGAATAAGGAGCAATTTCACTAGCGGCTGAGAGGTTTTCTGGGTTGTCTTTGGATGTGCTGATCCAGGACTGCACAGACATTCTCCCACTGTGTTACTATAGGACAGACACACGTTGCTGATTTGGTGATGGCAAGGAAGACGGGTCATGCAAGCAACATCAGCAAAGGTACAAAGCAATGATAAAATGACTCAACCGAACCATGAATCACACCCACAATACAGAAATGACTCAACCGAACCATGAATCACACCCACAATACTGAAATGACTCAAACGAACCATGAATCACACCCACAATACTGAAATGACAAAAAGAAAAAAAAAAGCATACCACAGATTTACCATAAAAGAGTAACAAAGGATAAAGACTCACAGATAGAAAACTTGTTGCTGTTGTCTTTGCCAGGAAATAATTTTACTCCTCTAGATTTAAAATCTATGGACCGTTTCACTAGTCAAAGGGAAAAAAACAAAACAAAACAATAAAAAAAACATGAAATTAGGTGAAAACATCACAAATAAATTTGTCAGCATTAAGGAAAAAAACTGTCATCGAGCTTTATGAGAAACACACACACACACAAATAAATAAATAAACAAATAATTTCATTAATAAATAAAAAAATCCATAGCAGCAGTAAAACTTCCTAGTGTGCTCAAACAGAAATCGAAGCATGTGCAGAGAAAAGAGCAAAGCTAAAATGAAAGGGAGAGGGAAAGGGGAAGACAAGATTAATAAAGGAGCAGCAGGACAGGACTTCTGTTCATTTGTCAACCTTGAAATTGATGGGTAGTTTCAAATTGTATGCCCACATCATCTGATATGGATCAGACATTGCCTATGGTCTCTAAATGGTATTTAGGGCCATGAGTCATCTGTCAAAGTTGTTCAGTTGATAAAAATGGGCGATTGTCACACACACACACACACACACCCACACACCCACACACACACTCGTGCGTGCACACACACACACACACACACACACACACACACACACACACACACACACACACACACACACACACACGCAGAAGCACCAAACTAGGAC
>JAOXYF010000005.1:11923220-11942246 GCA_028565775.1 Sternarchorhynchus goeldii | reverse complement strand
CTCTCTCGCTCACACACACACACACACACACACACACACACACACACACACACACACACACACACACACACACACACGCAGTAGGACCAAAGTAGGACATTCTGTGCTAACTGGGTAGTCTGCAAGCCAAGAAATAAGCCCATCATCTCAGAGGTCAGACAGAAGTCCTGTTGGGAATGTCAGGCATAATAATAATAATAATAATAATAATAATAATAATAATAATAACTCAGAACATCTGAAAACATGTACATTTTGAGTAATGCTTTCTTTGTGTCAATGCTGCTTTTTCCCTTTGGACATTATTGCATATTATCAAGTAATAAGTATATTGAGTGACATTAACAGATAATAAATATAAAATTAGTGAAATGCATAAAAAAATTTGTTGACCCTTCTTGTCATTACATTCTTTACACAGACTGACCAACTCTAGTGGCAGATAGTATGAAGTGACAGTACAGAAAATCTGGGAAGCACTTCAGTTAAAGGGACACACATTCAAGCTACAACCTAGAGAAAGTAGCACATATGATCATGTGATTTATGTAACGAGGATTAACACAATCAGTATATTAGCAGGTGAAAATGAAGTGTACAACGTATAAATGTTCCACTAATCTCTGTTGTAGGTCATTTTTAATTTTAAAAATGTGTCGCCTGGACTAAGCTGTATTTCTGATGGTGAAGCTTCAATATAGGTCCCTTAAACCAAGTGCTTCATAGGACAATAAGGAAAAGTGAATGAATTTCATACTTGTGTGAGTTTTCAGTGGAGTTGAGGGGGAGGGAGGGAGGGAGAGAGAGAGAGAGAGAGAGAGAGAGAGAGAAAGGAGGGCATAGAGACATGGGAGAGACAGACAGAGAGAGGAGAGGAAAGGATGCATAGAGATGGAGAGAAAGACAAAGAGAGGGAAGGCAGGAGAAAGAGAGAAATAGAGACACACAAGTGTACAAAGGGACAGCCATCATATAGAATCACAGTCCTGTTTTTATACTTGTTAGAGGTCTACACTCTGTTGAAGATGTTCTTTTCAAGCTAAGTGTGTTCATTTTTTTAATGAGATGAGTATGAATGAGATAAGATGTTTGCCCACCCTTACATAATGAAAAATTGCATATATTTGTAACATTTGTTTTAACTTGTAACCTCAAAAGCACTCATTATGAAGTATTATTTTATCAAAGCATTACACCGAGTGGACAAAATCAGTGACTTCACCATGGAAAGACATGAAGTATCTGGTAAGGTAATGCCCCTTAAAAAATCTGTATTGAAACAGCCACATAAAGAAACAAATTAGAATTGGTATTGGTATGACCAGCCTGTGAGGACTGAAGCAACAGAAAAGTCACTAAAGCTTGTTTAATCAACTAAACGGAGATGTGGGAAGAATTGATTGGGAAGGGAAAGGGGCTGTTCAAGGACAAATTAGTTTTAAAGTTTTAGAGTTTAATATTGGACCTGCTACTCTACAGTTTAAATGAAAACCAACCTTTACAGCCCCCCTCCCCCCCAAGTAAAAAAAAAAGCTTAACTGAACAAATGTCCTTTATATTTAACATTTTCCATATTTCCTGGCCATTGTTTTGATTACACTGGAGGACAGGAACGCTCTTTGATACACACCACTTTGGTGATGAATACAGGACTGAGGAATAAAACAACCCTTGAAATCCTACTAGCAAAATCTGACTGTATTGCTGTACATCCATTAGACAACCTCTGGGTCAGCCCATCTACATACATAAATAAATAAAACCAAATGGGAAATCAAATTTAGCTTCAGTAGAAAATGAAGCCAAATGAATCAATTTAATGTAGATTTAACTTTGATGATGACACACCTAGGGCAATCTATTAAAAAAGATATGGCTTAATTAAATTGTTATTATGATACCATGGCCATTTTTGGTTATTACTTACCCCATAGTAGAGCAGTAATGGCTGTACCAAAATTTGATTAGAGCCATGCTGGAATAAGCCAATTCTTTTGGGTAGTTTTACTAACTTAAGGTTTTTAGTAGCTGTCTACCCTGGTTGTATCACACAAATGTCAATTATCAAAAGACTGAAAACAAGAGGCTTGAATTGACAGATAATGTTAACAACACATTATATGTTCGACCTCCAATTACATTCCTAATTAAGAATATCTAACTAATATTTCATGCCCTGCACAATGATTTGAAATAGATATATCAGAAAAAAGTTTATCATGACTTTAAACTTCAAATTGTATCATGACTTTCAATTTATATTAGACATTTTCATAAATTAACTTTTATCAAAGTCATTCAATCATGAAATTACTTAATATGCTTTTTACATTTCTGACCATCTCAGTATGGCAGAACTCTTCTACGTGATCTCAATGTGATCTTGGTGGAGTTGTTGTATCATCTTCTTATCTCTGTCACTAGTCCTCCAGAATCGTGTCCCATGTCCATCTTGTCTAACACAGATTACAGTAATTGTCTTCTGTGCTTTTGGCTCCAAAGGCACGCATGAATCTTATGTTTCATTGCTCATATGAAGGATATAATGATGTAATCACATTTTACCAGACTTACTTAACCTTCACTCACGTTCATTCAGCTTTGTTAGGATATAAACCAGTAATGTAGAACTTAACCTCTGGGTGAACCAGTACACTGGATGATCATGATCGACACAGGACATCACATTTACTCAGGATTTAACCTCTGAGTTTAACAATCTCAAATTAATTATGACGTGTTACATGAAAAAGGGTTTTATGCCCAGCTTGTGCTGTCAGAATGTTACTTAAAATGCTGAATTGTCAAGGCCTCTAATCAATACTCAGAATGCTTTAATGAACCAAGGAGAATAGATGATAAGTAGACAAAGATCAATAAAATCTTGCATTACTTAATTTGAAAGCATTCTTTCCTGTAAAGTTGGTTCTGAGTGAACTTTTGGATAAATCTCTTTTGTTCAGGCCATCTGTGGGACTCCAGAACTAATTGCAACATTTAACATTTCATTGTATTAGGCTTTTAGATACGTCTCACTCTAGCTGGTGAGGAAGCTTTAAAAATGGTATATGCTGGAAAAGATGATGCTGTCCTGAAGATCTGAGTTACTGATGAGTGAGTGGTGTTTCCTTATATCTACTGTTTTCTGTGCAATGGAGTGTTTTATATGGACTGCAGTCACCATGGGAACAAAAACAGTGGTATTCAACTGAAGAACTGAAGAAGTCTACTCTTAACCATATTCAAAATTTGCATTTTTAATTTGCATTTTTAATTTGCATTTTTAAATTTGCATTCAAGGTTAAAAAGTGCACCACTGAAGTTGTGGAGTTATTCACATATTCAAAAGGTAATTCTCAGCAATAGGGTTACTATTTAAACACATGCAAAGGTTTTGAAGATAAGCGACATTTTTAGCCAACTGGTAATGATACTGTGTAGCGGTGGATTGTAATTTCTTTTTACATCTTACAGTTGCACTTAAATAACATTTGGATGAATTTGTGCTTTTTCTTTTTCTTTTCTTGTCCATTTTTTCAATTATATATATTTGTGAACAGATTAATTTACTTATTACTGAGTTACAGTCATTTACATGTTATTCTTTTCATTATGCTCTGTTGGTTCTTTGGTCAAATCTCTTAGCTTTACAGTTTCTCTTTAGCTTCCCAATTTTAAACTGAAATCACAAAAAAAGAAGTAACTTCAGTTTTCA
This sequence comes from Sternarchorhynchus goeldii, assembly GCA_028565775.1. NCBI lineage: Eukaryota > Metazoa > Chordata > Actinopteri > Gymnotiformes > Apteronotidae > Sternarchorhynchus > Sternarchorhynchus goeldii. The sequence goes on along the minus strand of JAOXYF010000005.1, from coordinate 11,938,531 downwards.
GTGCTAACAGATTCAGATTTTACTGAGAACTAATTTACTTTGCAGTTCACGAGCTAGGTCAGTACTCAGTAGTGGTTTGGCACAATGTTTTTATTTTTAATGCCACTCAGGTTATTTTTGGTAGGCTACTTCTGCTTCTGTCTACTGACTTTTCTACCTCCCTGGAACTGAACCCTTATCCCAAAATGACTCCCCTGCTTTTCTGAGACTAAGACTGATTTTGTCTGTTGTTATGTTTTACTGTGCAGAACTGAAATGTGTATTTTTGAGAATTAAAACAATGTGTATGATATACAATGTAATTTTGCACATTTTCCTCATATTTGAAGTAGTGCTAGTGTATGTAATGTCACACAATGACATGGCTCTATTATTTTACATTATAAATGTTGTTTTCTGTCAGTAATAAATGTTGTCATATGGTCACTATAAGAGTCAGCACTATTTTGAAATACTCTCACTGGAGCACAAAAGAACAATATTAAAGTATACAATTTCAGTATGGGCTCCCATACTGCGGTATGTTATTCTTTTGTGTACAGTCTGGGTGCATGTTGTCCTCCTCTAGGGAACAAAGTCAGCAAGTTGGGTCTCTGTGTATGTTTTGGACTTACTTTGTTTATACAGACATTACCTCAGTCTAAAAATGTACACTCCTCAAAACAGTTCCAGCATACACTTACAAATGTCTGACATTCAGAAGTTTTAGACCACCTAACTAGTGCAGTATTGATAGGAAAGGCTCCACAAGTTTTGGTAATAAATTCTGTGCCAGAGTTACTGCAGCACACATGCATTAACACTAATGGCATTACAGTTTAAACAAATGCTTGTGGAATCACGTTTGACAGAGACATAGTGGCGTCCAGCCAAATGAATTATTCCTGCAGGCAAATAGTGAATCCTGTCTGAACATGCTTCTACATACTTTTCCAAGCCTAATGAGTTGGTGGCAAGAGTGACCATCAAAGAAAGACTTTATTAGCCATGGTGGGTAGAGTCCAGGGAATGGCACGGCACACTGTGGCAAAATTCATCTGGTTCTAAACAGATGAGGTTCTATTTTTAACTGACCTGCTCTGAAGAGTCCGGAGAAATGTGTCCAAACTCTAGCTTGGTCCCAAAATTCTACAGATCTAAATGTTATCATTTTAAGTTATGGAAGCTTAACCCAGACATGCTGAAGTCATCAGTCAGGAAGAAGCTGTTGAGGTTATGAAAAAAGCTCATCGCCAAAGGACATGACAAGTGTCCCAACTATTTGGTCTATTCATTCAATGTTTAAGCCAAGTCTATCCTTGTCCCAAATCTCCTTATTGCATTAACACATCTTAATGTTCTTAACCAGAGACAAGTTCTTAGTGTGCTAGTTCCAGCTTGGGCTGTGATGCTTATATCTGTTCTTAGAGGCATAGTCAAACTTTGATTAAGTTAAGATCAGGCGACTGCACTCTTATCTGTTTGTATGGTGTTCACCGCATCTATCTGAGGCAAAGCCGATGACAAAAACCGCTTTATTTTCCAAAGACGAATGTTTCCATATATAGGTTCTCTGAATGGGGGGGGCAACAGCTGGTTAATGTCAATAAGACTGGCACCAACCAAAATGGAACATGCTTCTCTTTTGATGGCATCTCTTTCAAACATATCAGTAGGCTAAATTGGATTTCACTGAGATGGTGTTCTGAGGCACTGTACAGCTGCTGCTTTTTAAACTCCACCGCTTGTCACTCCCCAGGTGGTGTGAACCTGCCACCTCCTAGTCAGAAATTACACTAGTCCTGTTTATTACAATGAAGTTGTCACATAAGATAAAATGGTTTGACTTAAAAGCCAATATGAAGCTTTATGCAAATGACTGACTTCCTCGTAGGACTGAACATATGTTTGGCTATTGCAGCCTCTACTGATGAAAACACCATTCAGCTACAATAATAAAAGTGCACGTGTTTCTATGCTGTTTATTTTTGCCTTGTAACTTTGAAAAAAGCTTCATTTAGAAGTTACTGTACTGTACTTACTACAGTAAATGTAAAACTCTAAAAAAAAAGTTAATATTTAATACCTCAATAATATCTTTTGTTAAATCATTCACCTAAACATAATACAGTCTGTGGATTATGAGTGGCTCATAAATATTGGGATTTATCTCATAACAAAAAACTCTGTTATCACCCTTTAAAACCCATTACAGATTAGACATTCAGCTGCAAAGCTATTAGGTTGATATAATCTTTAACTTTGATTTCAGTAAGTAAGGGTTGGCAAACACTTTCATATTCCACCCAAAATACAGCCAGTCAAATCAATAATTCAAAGAGTATGCAAAAGCTGGAACTGAGTTTATGGTAAATGTGTGTCAGACATTGGTCACAAAAACAATACACAGCAAGGCACATGAGGAAATCATGGCTTTGGATGGCCTGTTACCACTTAACAAATAGAAGAAGAGAAGCTTTTGACAAGCAGACAGCTATTTCCAAAAAGAAAGGAAGCAATTTTTGAATTCTGAGTTAGTCTAGGAAAAAGAAATCCATGCAAGCAAATACAAAGGCAGCATTTGGCCCTGTTAGCTTCGCTCCCCAAAACAGCTCCCTGTTCGTAAAGAATTAGAAGCAGAAAAAAAATAGAAATGTCTCTTACTGTCTTGACATTTGAGGAAAAGAAATGACTTAATCAGTCCAAATAAAAATATAAAAATGATAACAGAAGAAACAATACATCAAACACAGACATCAAGAAACATCTGCTGAACACAGGTTGTGAGTACTGAGGGAGTGGATTGCACACAGTGATGCCCTGGGAACATCAGAACTACAACTAAAACAATCTGATTAGCTCATTTCGAGAGACTAATTTATTGGAAGCCCTGTACAGGGATTAAAATGGCGGCTTACCTTGATAATGGGCACTAAAGCCCCTGTATCGATGGTTGCTGTCAGTTACAAAGTGTAGCCTCAGCCAGTTCTTGTTGCTGACAACAGGAGATGGCACATTCATTCCAGATAACCTGTAGAAAACAAAGGGAAAAGAGTCTTTAAGATTGTTGGTGCAAGGAACCCAACAGCCAAAAACAGGCATGAAAAGTCATTTTCCGATCCACTCCAGGCAGCAAGCAAAAGCATGTGTCTAACTCCTGACTCGGGAAACTGCACTCTGGTATGTCACTGTCACAAAGTCCTACAATCCTGTAATGTTGCTTTCATTTGAGAAAATGGCATTTTTTTCCCCATCATTATGGCTGACAGCAAAGGCTGTCTGGAGGCTCACAAAAAATATGACCCATGCTTCACTATTACATGATGTGTTTGCAGGTGATTTGTTGGGGAGCCACAGTGCTTCCTTCCCTTCATCTCACACTCCACCCCCTACTCCACCAGGTCAGTTTTACTGATGTCTGACAGGAGACGTCATTAAAAGCACATGGCCGCATGAATCATTATTTAATGGCCTTCACAGTTTAGAGCTCTGCCACATCATTACTGTTATCACAGGAACGACAGAGGCACACACAAGGATGCGCAGTGGCAACATGGGAACTGCAGGGAAAAGAAGCTTAGTCATTTCCACAACTGACTCCCTGCTTTAAATCAGTTTTTGAGGGATGGGAGATGGGAGAAAAGCAATTGTAATTTGGACTTGACCTAGCAGGGACGGTGGGAAAATGTACTGTCCAAGCTGGCCTGCTACAATGACTCCCTGATCCTGGATCAGCCAGACCAGGGCCTTGACAATCTACAGAGGGTGAGGGTGACCCAGCAGCTAAGAATAACCCTCTGTTGAGAATTATCCTGGGCTACAACTCCAGAAGTCAAGAAAGCAGGCAAGCCTCAGTTGGTCATATGTGTTCAGCTGCAGATCAACTGTCACGGCGGCCGCCCTCGACTCCTCACCCTCCCTGTGTGTGTGTGTGTGTGTGTGTGTGTGTGTGTGTCCATGTGTATTTTTTCGTATGCGTGTTGCATCTTGTTCTGTGTTTATTAGTCGTTTCACCTGTCTTGTCTATGTTACAGTACCTTTGTCATTCTTTGTGGAAGCATAGCTGTAAGTGTGCTTTTAACATTAATAAACGGTTTCGTTTTCAATTTCACACATCGGCATCCTGCCTTCCTTTGTGCACCACAAGCAACATTATATCAAGACGTTGTTACTTTTAGAAGAACAGAGTCTCTCAGAGATGGAGCTGCATATCAGGAAGGTCATTTAACACCAGCAGTCAAGGAATCTAACACAAACATATTTTTGACCAAGAATTCAAAATGTTCTGATAAGAAATATGATTGGGTACTCATGGGTCACACATGGCAACTTTAAACACGATTCTTTCCATGATCAGAGAGAGGAAGAAGATGTATGACGAAAGTACTCAGTGTGGACTCATTTCACCTTCGAATCATCTGGACACAGTCACCATGGATTTCTCCTACTGCTAGGGATGTATTTTCCCATCTGTAATGTGCGTTATAATGAAATGAGCTGGCATTTTGTTGGAGCATAACTCTCTGTGAGCTGGAGAACGAGGCGGCTGATGTGTTCGCCCACGCACAGCACAGGAACACCAGCACTTTGCTCTGTCACTCAGAGAGAAAGGCGAAAAGTTTCACAGCTTAAACTCCAACACATGCGTTGGTGAGTGTGCTCATGAGCACAGTTACCTGTCCAATAGTTTACACTCATTAGAAGACAGCAAGAAAAAAGCAAGAGGTCAGTAAAGCTTATTATGGTATCAAGCAGAAACAACAAAAGCCAAAAGCCTACAGAAATAGCACTTAATCAATACAGAACCTACGTACTACTCAAGGGACACTGCTAAAATTCAGAGATTAAAACAGGGCAGCTGTTTACATTTTCTTTCCAAAATGTAATTTTGCTAAACTATAATGAGTCAGAAATTTTTATTCACCATGAACCCATATAGTAAAATATATTCCTTCTAAACTTGCAATACAACAGTAGTTTAAATGTGTGTCTTTAGGAGAGGCACTAATTATTTGATAAGTCTGAATCACATAATGCTGATGTTTGCTGTTCCCTATACAGTTCTACTGAAAAATAACACATTGAATTTAGACTAGCATGGTGAGCCAAGCCTGACTCGGTCTCTCTTATCTCAGAATGATGACCACTGTCCCTGATGCTGCTCCTGGATGCTATAATAGGTGAGCGTAATGTCCTTGCACCTGCTATAAGAGGATTCAGCGATGCACTGGCTGTAAGACGTCAGACAGATTCTGATGTGTCCTATGAGATGGAAGGAGGTAACTGATGACCCCCTCCCCCTACACGCTCCTGGCCTTTTTGCTAAAGTCCCATGCCATTTACCGAAATGAAAATGGCATAAACCATATATGATATTAACCAGGGAGAGCAAGAGAGAAAGAGAGAGAGAGAAAGACAGAGAGGAGATGAGGATGAAACCAGTAGAGGGATGCAGACTTGGGAGGGGTGAGGGGAGAGCGAGAGAGAGAGAGAGAGAGAGAGAGAGAAAGAGAGAGTGAGAGAGAGAGAGAGAGAGAGAGAAAGAGAGAGTGAGTGAGAGAGAGAGAGAGAGAGAGAGAGAGAGAGATTGTTGTGTAATGGTTTAATGTGATAATAAGTAGAGATTGAAGGAAAGAGATGAAAAATTAGTAAGGAAAGACAAAGAGACGCAAGGAATGCTTGAAGACAAGTGATGAAGGGTAGGGGAGAGGCTGCCTTCACTGTGGCATTTACAGTGATTTTCCTGTCTTCTGGCGCTGGGAAAGGCCTTCAAGGTCTATGAGATAACTGTGAGATAACTGCTAGTGAATTGATAGTGACAGGCAGAGTTAAGAGTGAACAGACAGTGAACAGCTACACGACAGTAGTGTCACTGCTTTGTCTTCAGTGAAGTCAGCCGTGATCTGTGTAGTTCTAATATTAAACACACCTCTCAGCCTTAGGGAAGCAAGCAGAAAATACTACATTTTACTCTCTAGGAAATTACTCTTTAAAAAGTTACACACGAATTATAAAAAAATAATTGGCTGAAGATGGTACAGATACCTTAAGGGCATGATATATTCTCACACACAATGCAGACAAGCAGCACACATAATTAGCAGAGGATCTAGTAAACCAGTGAACATCCGAACTTTTCAGATGTGAATCACCTAAAGTAAGTTCAAAAGAGAAGCAGTGAAATAGAGCCTTTTGAATAAGTGAGAGAGGAATGTAAAAGTCTGACATCACTGGATCTAATGGACTTTAGTGTGCTTTTACGCTCTTGCCATGCGAGTCACATCCTGAGATCAATACCTTTCAGTGGCTCAGTGTGAAGTAAGAAGCGATTCATTATTAGCATACGACAGCCGTTAGCATGTTCCTTAATCAGAGGATCTGTCTTAATTGCTGGACCTCTAATTAAAACAGGTTGCAGACGTTTAGATAAGGATGAATATACATGCAAAGAGTACACGCACAGGCAGAGCACACACACACACACACACACACACACACACACACAAACTGAAATTTCATCCTGTATACCTGAGCAGATGGGGGAAGAGCAGAGATAGCAGCAGAGCACGAGTATAAGGGAGCATGAGGCAGTGTGAGGGAGCATGAGGGAGCGTGTGAGAGAGTATGGGAGCATGAGGGAGCGTGTGATAGAGTATGGGAGCATGAGGGAGCGTGTGATAGAGTATGGGAGCATGAGGGAGCGTGTGAGAGAGTATGGGAGCATGAGGGAGCGTGTGAGAGAGTAAGGGGACATGAGGGAGTGCGTGGGAGTGTGTGGGAGCATGAAGGAGCATGAGGGAGCACGAGGGAGCGCGTGGGAGCACGAGGGAGCACGAGGGAGCGCGTGGGAGCACAATGACGGAGGCACCGCGGCTCTGCGGTATGGCGCTCACTCTGACGGTTGCCTCATCAATCACGGGCGGTTACGGCCCAGACGGATGGGAATCCGCTGGGAAGGCACTCGCATCTCTCCATCAAACTGATGTTTTGAAAGTAAGTAATCAGTGCTCTCCACGGGCACTCCTTCTGTGGCAAGACACACCTCCCCCACCACTCCCTTCCATTTCCCGCTTCCTCCTTCCATCTCCCTTCCCCCTGCCTCTTCACTCTCTGCTCCATGGAGTCAAGGCCTCTCCACCCTGTTGCATTCTGGGAGCCATATTTCATCTATCTCAGCATGACTTGTTTATATGGTCTATATGTGTGGAGGGTCAAGTTGGAAAAGGGGGGAGAATAAATAGAGGGAAAGAATGAACAGGAAGAGGTACTCTGACAGCAGTCATGCACACAATCAGCTGAACAAAATTTTAGAATGACGAATGCATAGTGATTTCTTTTTCTGTGCCAGTATATAATTTCCAGGCTTTCATAGTATACACTATAATTAGTGGCCATATTGAACAGAACTGATTATTAGTGTACTAATAATAAGCCGTCTCATAAATATGCTGTCTGACAGATGCTGAATACTAATCTATCAGAAATGATGACTATTAAAGATCTAGTGAATGCTTGTAGTGGTTGCTCTTTTTCTCACTCTGCTGGGAATCTCTTAATCCCAAACTTGAAGAGCTCATGAGACTGAGCACCAGGCTAAGACAACTGAGCCAGCTGAACACATCATTTGTCCATGATTGCTGAACTTGGCCTGGCCCCAGAACCTCCATTTTGAAGATCACAAGGGCCAAAAGGGGGTGGCGGGGAACATGGTGATGTGGCACCCAGCAAAATAAATGGACCCCATACACCAGCTAATGACCCCACAATGCTTTCACCCAGACACATATTTCACCTGCAGGTCTGCGCCCAACACCCGCAAAAGCCATTTTAATAAAGCATGTATTTACAGTGAACGATGGACTCACACGGCATGTGAGTTGGAGTTGCAGGGCTGCACTGTTATATCTCCTGATTTAGTGGGGTTTCAGACTGACACTGCACTCCTTTGTTCATGAATTACCGCTAAAACTACCTGTCTGTAGTAAGACTGAGGTATTCCATACTATAAAGCACACACAGCTGCAAAAGACAATCCACTGCACTTGCTGCTCTTAGTAAAATCTGGTTTTAATGAAATGGGATTCTGGATGTGCTGTGCCACAGGAATATGAATCTGTTTGAGTGAAGTGAATATTTGAGTGAAGCGAATCTTAGTGCAAAACGTGATTTACTCTGATTAATACCCATTGATCAACTGGTTGATCAGTCCTAGCTTTAAATCAAGCTTTGACCACAGTGCTGTGCGAGAATAATTCCAGCCGTAAGCATGATTCATTATAAGAGATTGCTAATCCCGCTCAGAGTAACATTATGTAACGTATTACACAGACCTTCATATTCCCCAGTGGCTAACCAACCAGTGGGACTTTGAGACCATGTGGCAAGACAGGAGTATTATAGCAGTGTGATGAAAAAACAAACCGATTAGCAAGATTAGTGAATAGTGAGAATACGGACTTCATCCTGAGGTGGAGTCTTGGGAGCTGCTAAAGTGTGTCATAGGAACTATGACTGTGGAAGCAGAACAGGAAGGGAACGTTTGTGTTTTCACCTCCACACAGTTAACACATGCACACAAGCATATTCAAGGGTCTGAATGCCCATAGCTCCAGTTTCTTTTGTGAACATGGCTAAAATCAATCAAGTGGCAGTTGCTTACTTCAAACTAGTCTCAAGAGGGTCATATGCTTGTGTTCTGTGACAGCTAATTAGATTAAGCTGTTGTACTTAATCTGAAGGGTTTCTTTAGCTGTTTGATTCTATTATAACAGAGGTGTCTCTGCACATTTTCTGTTCCTGATACTAAGTGGTGCTGATCCGAACACTCTACTGTATAGGGGATTGCTCCATACATTCTGGATTCAAAACATGGTTAACATTTTGCCCTGATTGTGATTTGCTTTGAAAAATTTGTTTGCAGACAGATTAAAAATATCGATAAAAAACTCCTTACTTGATATCATATAACAAAACTAATGAAAAGTGGGTATAAGGACAGCATGGTAAGAGGTTGTTTATTTTCTCTCTCACCCCTTACACTGAGCCCTGGCTGAAGATGCAGCTGAGTGCTGTGTAGAACGCACTTCCTATTCACCAACAAAACATGCTTATAAGATTCAAGTTATTATACCTAAATATGTAAATCCCATGTAATTAACATATGGTGAACTTATGGACTTGTTTTGTTTTAAAAACCATAAAACAAACAATCAACAACAAAACAATTAATTTATTAAGAAACACTGGTAAAATTGCAGTGTGGACAATGTGTTCCACCTCCACCCACCTCAACCAAAGGGTGGAGCATCAAAGAATTACCAAGCATCTAGTTTCACCTCTTTCTCAACAAGTAAGATTAGTTTAGATTCAACATATTTTTAAATTTAAATAATTAGAGAGATGATACATGAGCTGACAGTAAATGCCAGTATGGTGCATCAAATGGTATTTATCATTATTGAAAATGAAAAAGAAAATGGTCAGGTTTCTAAAATATTAGTACATTTAACTCCTGACCAGCATAGTACATGCTTCACACCTACCCCCCTCAACCCCCACACACACACACACACACACACACACACACACACACACACACACACACACACATGCAAGTCTTTTTCAGAAATACATTGAAAATGTAGCCAACTTGATGGTTGGTCAGCAGACCCTTAATGAAGGTACGTTTTATGCAGTGAATCAGTAAATTGTAAAGATACATTTCATTGGTTCTAATATGTATTATTTTACTCTGAGCAGACATTTCAGTGGTATAATGACTAACTGCCAAACAATTAGCACTTCTTTAAAAGATAACAACAATCAAACAAAATCCACAATAACATTTTTTCTAACACAGCAGAATTATAAAATGTTGGTAATCAACTCTGATGATCTGACGTATCCTCATAGAGGCATAAAACACTGTGTATGATCGTGTACTGGCTTGCATCCTGTTGAAACAGAGTAACAGCTCCAGAAACTTAATGCTCATAAAGCTTTATAAGGGATTATAAACTATTACTATAAGATCTCTATAAGGGACTAGATGATATGTATAACTCTCTGTAAGAGACTTAAAGCTATGGATTTAAGCTCTGGACATCTCCAGCTACAGCAAAACATTTCACACGAGGACTCAGCACACATAACTCAAGCTACTTCAACCCACTTGCTGACTATCTGCTAACAGTTGTTCGAATTACAACGCGCAGCTTGTAGTAAATCGTACGTGAAAGTCAAGACTTTGCCCAATAGATATTTTTCCTCACAAAGACCAGAAAACCACAATAAGCATACTCAAAGTTGTGTAACTTTTTCATGATGTGAAAGCAGCTCTTAGAAACCCAGAGCAGTTGTTTTATAACATTCTGTCATTATGTCAGAAACAGCTCATACACATAAACCTTGGCGTTCCTTTCAGGCTAATGCGAAGGACATAGCAGTTAACAGGAGCCCAGAGAGTTATGCCCAGCCAACGCAGCTGGACTGGCTGGCGTGTGGCGTGTTGGTGCAGTGTGCGCACCTCGAGCTGGCATCACGGTCCACTTCTGCACTGGCTAACAGCCTTGTTCTGCACGGATACCCACCCCCCCATCAACCATGAACCTGTCCAGAATAAAAGCACATCGCTGTCACAACACATAGAAGTTTAATCACTTGGACTTTCTCATCTCCAGTTCCATTGCTTGTGGTTTTTGCTGTTGTACAGGCACCTTTGTAAAGGTTGTGCGTTGAGCAAAGAGAGGCTTGTAAATAGGTTTACAGGAACTTGTAGGAGTGGATCAATTTTCTACACTCTACTGATCACAGTATTCAGACCTATCAGTCAGAGTTGTTTTGTTGGGTACCAGCTCTACCCAGAAGCTGCTGTATACAGAGAACTTTGACATTTTCAGGGTCCTCCTGTTCATGTCATATCCACCCACAGAAAGATGTAGGACTGCTATTATTAGGGCCTTAATTACACACACATTTTCAGGTTTGATATGATTTTAGATTCTGAGCTCAAGACTCCATTGAATTCATGTTTTTCAGAGCTCTAGAATGATTTCCTTATGCAAATAACTGATCTTTTGAAAGAGTGAAAATGAGCCATAAACACCAAAACCTAAACTATCTCCTATATAAACCCTTAAATATAATGAGACACAGGAGAATATCACAGCACACATTCATATTTTTGGGGTTTCGATACTTTAAATTTTTTAAATAAAAAAATCTACCCCCAAAATGTAATTGTCACATGATATCTAAAACTATTTTTGTGGTTAGATAAATGATTTTACAATAATAAAAATAAAATTTACATACAGCAAAGCTGCCATTTCATTTAGTCACATAAGTACATGCAATTATGTACTTTCAGTACTATCACTGACCATAACTGACCACGGTAATTAACCAGTCATGCAAGGTTGCTGCATGTGACTGTGTGTGACAAGGTGACTGTGATAACATGTGCACACAAGCAGGTCATGTAGTTTCAAGTATGTCTAGCTTATGGCTGGGTCCCAGGTGGCGTTCTGTGAATAATCACACTGCCACAGTGGGCACATGATTGAGAGGGGCCGTCTCTCACTGTCGTTTCTGAGATCGCTGTTCACATTGAGACCTAGGAGACAACAACCTTCCTCAGCAATCGATAGCTGCAGAGTGCTGCCGAACATATCTTAATCCCGAGACAGGGCTGGTGTACGACACTCGGGTGGGAGCTGCTTCTCATGTGTTTTCTTTTTTCCTTTTTTCTTTGCTCTGCTGATTAAAAGGTGTGTGTTCAGATGGCACTGTGGGCTTGTTAGGAGCATTTCACTCAGCCTGTGGTCTAACAGCACACGGGCCTCTTCTGCACGTCTGTTGAGTGTGGCGTTTCTGCCAAAATGACAACATACAGAGACTCACGCAGGAAACGGACCCGCCCCCTCCCCACCCCCTTTAAATAGTGTGTCAGTTGAAGTGATGGACTTCTTTTTTGCAAAGTACTTGCTCACAATATAAACCAAGATTATCCTTTGATTTCATTGGGAAACAAAATTGTAACCATTTTGTTTTTGCTTCCCAAACTAAAATATGTGGATCTTATTTTACATTGTATGCTAACTGTGAATCAATTTGATCATTTTTATGAAATACTTTTACATGTATTATTTATTACTTATTCATAAACAAGGCTGTACTGTATGTACAGGTATAGTTCTATAATGTACAGTGTGTGGGTTTTGTTTATGTTAGGCCTCAGGAACATCCCTATTCAGTGTCCAGCAGTAGCCTGGGATCCACCCTCCTTGGTATCACTTTTCCATTCTATACATAATGACATGAGTTTATTGGAACAAAAAAAAACTATGGGTGGTAGAGAACTTCAGAGAACATATCTGGATTTAGAATGCAAAAATACATAATAGGCAAGTATTTTTTGCAGGAAACAAAATCACTTTTGACCAGTGTTTTTACTGTAATAAGTTAATTTTGTACATTGTTATTTTCCATCTGTGCCTAATGATAAAAGAAAGTCAATAAACTATAAAGTTACAAGATAAAAGATCAGTGATTTCCTCACAATACAATTCTAACATAATTCTCAGAATAATAGAATAAACCTTATAACTTTAAACCTTTTAGAAAATCAAAATCTACCAGTGCTTAAAGTGTCCTTTTATTAACTAAAGCTTTAATTCCCGAGGTTAAAGTTCCTTTAAATGTTTGGTGATATTATGTCCCTAGAATGCAATAAGCAGCATATGAAGCTCTGTCTTGCATTCTGATGTATTCACAATTTATGCTGGAGAAACAATTACATCACAAATAGATAACAGAAGTATACATTATTTTATAATAGGTGTTACTTTATATGTTAATTAGTCTGGATGAAATAAAAGCAAATAGCAGCATGCTTAATGATGTCATGCTTAATGATGTCATGCTGATACTTTCTAATCAAGAGATATTACAGCAACACATTCAGCATTCATTTTTAAGAAAAGATATCAATATCAAAGATACCGATTCCTTCTTAAAAGCAACACACGGTTCAATTTTATTATATATCACACAGTGCTGTGTCATAAATATGTCAGACTTGCAGAGCACACAGGCATACACAGAAGCACACCTGCACGTGCAGACCCCCCACCACACACACACACACACACACACACACACACACACACACACACACAGACATCTTACACACAAACACATACGTACAAATACAACCACACACACAAACACAATACACCTGAAACATGAGGAATGGAAGTTAGTAGCTGCAGTTAACTCTTATGAGGTGCACAGTAAAAGGCCCTCTAGCCTGGAGCATCATTTTAGTTCACGTATATTGTAGACGTGTACATTCCAATTTAAAAGAGTAGTTTTATTCAAACAAGTTATTATATTCATTCACAGGTTACAAAATTACATACTGTGCGCTTTCTAAAGTTGACAACAAACATTTAGTATGTCATCATGAGCCAATGATTACATTTTCATAATTATGAAAATAAACCTTTTATAGTTACCAAAAGGAGTCCCTTTTCCTGTCCTTGAACTTAAACACAGAAAGAAAAACCACAGTGCTTTCAGTCGGTCCTGGCACCAAGGATACTGTTGATGTCTGGGCACAACCACACTGAAAGTCCTGTGCACTCATGTGCTCGAGGGCCTCATCTTAGTGTCTCTGCATTGTGTCTCGAGGCCATTTTGGCTCTAACAGGATTCCAAATGAGACTCACGCCTAACCTGAGCAATGGGGTGGCATGTTTAGCGCCTGTCGTGCACAGAAGTAATCGGACAGAGGAGCTGATGTGCTGATATTAGGGTTCCACTATGCTTCTTGTTGCACAGCACATACAGGATGCAAAGCACTATCAATTGGTTACTTTCAGTTTTTTAGAGAAGGTGACCTGACTGGTTTAATTCATGTACATTATATACACAAGATGATGAGAAAAGCTTTTTGGGGAGATGACATTTTATCACAAAAGTTAATAAACCCACAATTATTCGGTCTAATTTATAACACCCAAGCTAATTTCATATCTAAATTCAATTTTAAAACAACTTTTTTCTTCTGCTCTATAACCTTCCTTATCTCTTATCAACCTCTAAGTTATCCATGTCCTTGTTAGTGTGATTGTGGAGAGAATTTCCTCTTCTTCAATGCAGGTTCAGGACAAGCAGTATAAGAAATCAAGAAAAAATAGTTTTTTAAATTTATTATTATTTTTACAATGAATCCATTCTCTGTAACAAGAAGCAGTTCATTCTTGTGCGGGAAAAGATGGCATTTAGTTGCTTGTATTAATCTTAAAATAATCTTAAAATAGTTTCACAGAAGGGGACCGTCTCGCTATGTCTGATTAGCTTATCGGAATTCTCTCCTGATTAGAATTTCTCCTTTTGGCTGATGTAATTAGTCTCATCCTTTCTTAATACCTCTATACCACCACTAAATGGCATCCTTCACCCAGCCAGAGCTGACGTGACTCCTCACCTTGAGGAATCTTCGACTATCTCAGTGGAGGTCAGTGGAGAGGTTTCTGCACACCTGTGTTTTGTGTGGGTCATAACTGAATGTCTTCTTTTTGTAATGTGTTTAAAGGCTAGCAGTCTTCTCTGAACTCTACTTTCCTAAAAGAGGATAGAAATTAAAGCATTTTCTGATCATGTCCTAATACTAATGTCATAAGTATTAGGACATAATCCTAATGTCATACACATTTCTTGATCATTGTGCAAATGTAAAATGATGCATTCGAATTTTGCCACAGTCTACATCACCCTTATTACGGTCAACTGTAAGTCTCTCTGGGTATTTGAACATAGCTGTATAAACATCATGTATTATTATGATCACTTCTAAGCTCTCAGGGACGTAGGACCTCGTCACTTCCCTATATTCATATAAAACTATGTATATGCCTGTTCCTGAAAAGCTCTAATCAAACCCATCTGCTCCTAATAAGAAGAAGATCTTAATTAGCTTGATCAGTTCTGTTGTATTAGAGTTCTGAATAAACTCTATTTGTTTCTCAAGCCCAGGGTAGCATAGTCATCCGTACAACTCTCTGAGACTCTCTGAGTAAAATCTGTTGCTTAGCAATAAACATGAGACTGTTCCTGGAGGCCCTCACCTGCAGATGGACATGGGACTGTTCCTGGAGGCCCTCACCTGCAGATGAACATGGGACTGTTCCTGGAGGCCCTCACCTGCAGATGAACATGGGACTGTTCCTGGAGGCCCTCACCTACAGATGGACATGGGACTGTTCCTGGAGGCCCTCACCTACAGATGGACATGGGACTGTTCCTGGAGGCCCTCACCTACAGATGGA
>JAOXYF010000005.1:11894604-11906121 GCA_028565775.1 Sternarchorhynchus goeldii | reverse complement strand
AGCTCACTAAATCACAGTGTACAAACTGTCATGCGTGCACACACACACACACACACACACACACACACACACACACAGGCATACACATACACACAGCCAAAACAGCCAGAGGTTACACTTCCTGATGGACTGGACAGTGTGCTTTTTCTCAGTGTTGAACAGAACAGTCCAATAAAGAGCGGAAGTCTTCCCAGGTTTCAGTTTTACTTTTTCACCACATGCCACTTAAAATCAGAGAGTCCAGTTCCACAGGTGACACTCACAGAAAGAGTCCTTGTTCAGTATGAACGCAAACACCACTTCTTTCCCCTCGCGAAGCCTTTTCCTTGAACAGCAATGTATAATCCAGGCATCTAATTGGGAAGATATCTGCTTAAACCAGGGCCTCTCGCTGCTAATGATAAGCATCAAAGAGGGAAATCTTTACCAGTGAACCACAAGGCTGAAAGCCGCGCCACAGTTACCCTATATCTCCACTGAAGGGAAGGCACGCCAATCTCACTCTCTGCTCCAGAAAGTCACCTTCAGCCTCCCGTTCCTTTCCAGCCAAAGAGAATCAGCACTAATTATGCATGCATGCTGTTGATATTTTACTGCTGTCCACTAATCTCATTATTTCTCTGACCTTGATGAGAAAGTATTGACAAAGTGTAAAGCTTTGCTGCAGGATTTCAGAATTACACTCTGTCTCCTCCCAGAGACTCTCTCGCATTTTTTTTGTTGTTGTTTACACTCTGACTTGTTTCCTTGGTGCACTGCTAGAGTTATCATGCAAGTATATTGGTTTCTGTTCTCATGTAAGCTGGTGCATCAGTCTAAATGTGCACTAGATGAAAGGTCTTCATGTGTGAAATAGTTTTTCTGTGTGTTCGGTGTGTTCTGTGTGTACATGTCTGCCTGACGTGTACTGTCACAATCACAGTAATAACAGAAGTAAGCTGTGTGTATTTAAAATACAGTTGTCAAGTCTATGGATCTTGACTGTAATTATATAATTTACCATGTATACTTTCGTTGGGCTGCATCAAATATATGAATTCATATTTTATATCAATCACCTTTTGGTCCTCGTTGAAAAAAAAACTGCTTGAACAAAGTCCTTTCAATGGCAGTTCTTACAGGAACACTTTACTAATGTGTCTGCATACACACATACATACACACACTCACATACATACACACACACACGCACACGCACACAGGTAATTAGTGCTTTCAGAGGTGTAATCAACCGTTCTCAACATACTGTGCAGAGCTGTTTCACTCCTGAGGGAATGAGGAGGTATAATTGAGAGTTCCACATTTTTTTTTTATTTCATTGTATCACAGTCCAAAGAAAGCGAAATGTGAAAGGCAGGATTGGAGGTAATGACAGCATTAGCATAATAGCACCTTACAAGCTAAATGTGCGAGGAAATACATGGAGCATAATGCAAATGGTCCCTTTAAATGTGCCCAACAGACAACAGCTGGAACATTTGAATAATAAAAACAATGATAATAATAATGCATACATATATACATACATAAGCCCTTGCCTCCTCCCTTATCCTGTGTCTGAGTGGGCGTGTCTGAGTGGGCGTGTCTGTGTGAAGGTGTTTGCATTGTGCCTGTGAGCGCGTGTGTGTGACTGTGTGCACATCTCTGTGTGTGTTTGTGGGCGTGGTTGTGAATGTTAGTGTAGTTATTGTTATGTGTTTCACCTGTAGTGTGTCTTGCGTGAGTGTATTTAAGCGTGTGCATGTCACTGTGTTTGCCGGTCTTTGTTGGTGTTCATGTCGCTGTCTGTCGTCGTCATTAAACTAAAGAAGCCTGCGACTCCAAAGATCGGCATCGCCTCCCTTCTCTGAGCGCTATAGCACTAATGTTACAGTGTGCTTAGGGGTGTTCTTGGTACATTAAATTAGTGAAAAGCAATTCTTGTTCATTATATGTGAACTCTTATACATAAAAGATAAAAAGGTCTGACTATAGTGGCTGTGTGTGTGCATGGGCTGGTAATTGTGGGGTCTCCAAGTATAGATCCGTTATAATTACTGCAGCATCTATCTTGGCTGTGCAAAGGCACTCATCCAATTAACTTTTCTTTCTATAAATCAGGAGTTCACAGGTTGGCCATTGATGAACAGTGCTAATTGTAATAGTGTGGAGTAACATTTGTGATGATGATTGGTCAGTCATGAAGAAAGCTTGCACTGTTCTACATTTTCTTCAAGGACATGTCACTCCTAATACAGCTCCTTTGTTTACCAGTGCACTGGCAATCATGAGTTTCCAGTATACCTTCCATAGGCCAGTTTAAAACAAGTCTGTAGCGGGCAGATGAGATGAAAGCATTTTACTTGATTTGATTTGGAAAGTTTTAGTCCACACGAGGCCTATGATTTCACGTCCTTCTTCCCAGTGAAAGCTGAGCGAATGCGTCCATATTGACTTGTTGTTTTCATCTACTCATCTCTACAGATGACTCTGTTGTGTTTTGCACAGCTAAGCTCAAGTTCATTTTTATCAAACTCTTGTGTCTTTCTCCCTCCCCCTTTATCTGTCAGATTGTCATCTGCACTGTTCTGCCTCCAGCAAACATGATGAATGAATTACAGTAACGAAAATGTCTTCTATTAAAAGCTTGTCAAAAGACGACAGCTTCTTTACTGTTCTAGCTACTCAGCCTATTAACCTATGCTAAGTCCTATGTAAACAGAATCTAAAATGTCCAAATGGGTGTTATTTATATTCTTCAAACAGTGAGTGTAAATCATGTTAGTAAGTTACAGAAGAGCTTCCTTTACTACACCCCTGGCTCAATTTTCAAAAAAAAGTTTCAAAGGTACTGAGCAGATGTCTATCCCTTCTGGGTGTGGAAAAAGGCAGCCAGTAGAATATCTCACTGTAGCCCAATGTTGAGGAGCCACCAAACACAGCTAAACAACTTCACCCCGTTCTTCCTCGGTCCCGCCTTGGCCGCTGCGCCTCTCCTTGCTCTCCGCATCCCCGTACGCTCTGCCCACACAGCTGGAAGTCTTTTGTCTTTAGCAGCATGTGGCTCTCAGAGATATCCTCTCCAGTTGTGAGGCTTGCTGCGTTCCACAGCTCCCCGTTCGCCCCCACAGAAGGAACCGGAACGTCTCGGCTCAGGTGCCAGGGGCAACCTGCCACCATCTCCTGTCACCTTCGCGGTGACTCCCATTGTCTGTTATCAGCTGACAGGCCAGAGAGATGCATGTGACCCCTCTGTCGCCTGGGAAACTGCTAGGACATGTTGTGTGTTGAAGGCTCTGTGCTCGGAGAAGCAGGAACAGGTGGCGCAGATTCAACCTTCAGCAACAAGCCAAGTGCACACCACTGTAATCCCCCCACAAGCGCTAGTTTATCCGCATGTACAATTCCGCATTTTGCTGTTCTTTCGCTCATATAGACAAGCCAACAAACACTGCTAATCATAGAAGACAAACATGTCCTTTTTGTAAAACAGGATTTGATGCTGGAATTGGCAAATTCCTACACATACACCACACGCATTTAAGGAAAGTGGGTTGTGCTTCTAAGAATCTCAGCCGAGGAGCCCTCTTAATTTATTGCTTTTAATAATTTATTATTTTATACCTGTTTTGTTCCTCTTTGACTTCACTCATTTTTGCTTGTGTCCCACACCGCTGGGCTGTTTGTGCCAGTGTTATTAGTTCCGTCAGACATGCTGCGAGTGTTGTATCAGTGAACATGGCTCCCTGACACGCCATTTCATTATGTGTTTCCTCTCTCTGCTTGCCTTTGTTATAACTGACATGGTCCATGTACAAGAGATGTTCAGATAGACTGCCAAAGGAAGCAGGAAACACTTTTGACAGGCAGAATTGCAATTAGCTCAAAGCAAAAGACAGCAAACAAGAAAACAAATCTACATTGTTGTTGTTTTTTTTTTTTGCCTTAGCCACAATTCTTGGAAAAAGTCTTGAAAATGTACATTTATTCACGTAGTAGCAAGGTGGTAGTGTTGAAGACACTTCTCACATTAGAAGTATTGGTAGATGGTTGATGAGGTGACTAGAGTAAATGATAGGGCAACCCTGTCCACCATCAAACGGAGGATCAAACACTCTGAACTGCATGGGAAGAGAAACAGGATTAGACCTGTCCTCTTGAGCCTCGAGCATCTACCCAAACGTCAAGTGTTGTTCTTTTTACTCTTTCAAGTTGATCATTCTCTCAAAGCTCTGGTTTCCATTAAAAGCTCATTAGGGGGTTAACTTCCACTGGATGTCATGCATACGATTTAAAATGCCAGTTCTTTTAATCTGTTAGGAGCATAAATTTAGTCTGATTCTAAAAATGAAACAATAACCGCATAATATTCAGTGAACAAGAAACAATATACTCCACGTTGGAGTCCTGTGACTTTTCTCCAGTGAGTGTGATATTCCCCTCCAGGCATGATGTTTATCATACTCTATCGACTCGTTTAAACTGAATTCCTTTTTTGCACATTTAAGTGAGATACTGTCCTGAGAACAGTAACAGAAGGATGTCTTGCGACCTACATAATCTCTTGCTGATCAGCGTGATGCGGCAGAGTCGGCTGCATTAAATCTAATTGGTCTACTGTGGACCAACACAGGTGACTCACGTAATGGGCTGCTAGTCACAATGAGCTCTAATTTAAAGACCTAACTTTACCTCACAAAAGAGCAAATGCTTATCAAAGGAAATAATACACCAAGGAGAAAAATGTGTTTCTTTATGTCATGGCAAAGAAAGGAAAACATGGTTAACATTTTTTAAACAGGCACGCTGTTTAACATCGGTTTGATGACATTTTGAAATAATGCAGGGAAATGTTTATGTCACACTATGTCTGTCAGAGAGTCATCTTAAGAAACTCCCCCCAATCACACCCTTGTGGTTACAATTTTCATTTTACCAGAGGACACAGAGTTTAAAGGCTCAACAAATGTGGTCTGACCACACTTTTATATATGTTATTAATAATTAATATTTTTTTTCTCTTGTAGATGCCATCTAAACAACAATGAAAAGCAAAGTACTTTGTTCATGTTTGATGCTTGTATTCTAGCCAAGAGCGTTGAAATTCAGTGTCAGAAGTTTTTTGCTCTCTAACCATGCACTGCATTGAATTTCCATTATTGCTCATCAACTGTAACTGTGACGTCATTCACGCAGCAAAGCAGCAGATTTATAGACTGACAAAGATTATTATCCACTGTGCACATTATTAATATGATTCCTGCTGGATTCTCCTTGACCCAGCACACTCAACTTACCCAGTACTAATGAGTTTATTAAACCTTTTTCCTTATGCATAGGAAGCGCAGGCTGAATATAATGTCATTAGTTCATGGCAGTGGAAGATACAGTCTTGGCTCGATTCTAACAATAGACTGATAGGCTATAAGAACAATAGGCTTATAACAATAGTCTATAAGCGGAACTTGATTTCCCCTCTATAAATGTGATGGGATAAAAGAGACAAATGGTGCATTAAATTGACTCAGTTGATTCATTAGATTCCGGTACACTCACTTTCAGTGAATGACAAATGACGATTAAGGGCGGTGAGTCAAATGAATATTGAATATGGACATATAAAGATGGTTCACATGTCGACGCTTCCAACAAAGGCAGGCAAGTCAGAGTTCTCTTGGAGAAATGGATAAAAAAGAACTCAGTATGAGCTTGTGATGCCTTTTGTCTCAGTAAGAGCTTTCAGAATGTTCATCAGGTATGAGTGGTGAGAATCCACAGCCCGAGATGAACAGATAAGGATGCAACTTCATCCTCTCCAGTACTTGGCTGACAAGGTCTTTATTTCTCTGATGACTTTTGTCAAATGATGTTGAACGCCAGTAGAAGAGATCCTACAATAATTCCCTGAGCATTCAGGAAGAGCTTGGTTTAAAAAAAAGAGAAAGAAAATAATGGGGCAAAAGAGAAATGATTTTCAACATGTGCATGAACTTTGAACCTTCGTTCTTTAGTTAAACTGCACCTTTTTGAGTTCTTTAGAGTTCCATCACTGAAACATGTTTCATCTCATATCAGTCTGGCCTTGAAGGAACAAATACTTTTCCTCTTCCATTGGGAGACTGTCACATTAATCTCCCAAAGACTGATTGTACTTGATAGCGTATTAATATTCTTTTAACATCTTACAACAGCTGCATATTGTTTAGTTTTTAATTTCATGACCGCATCATAAACAAGGATGTCATATAACAATGGGTATCTATTAAAAAGAAAAATCTCACATCAAGAGACAGTACATGAGGCCACTGAAATGAACATCACCATATATCTTTTCCTTCATCTTCTAACAGCTATACATGGGCATATATATGTATGTACATATCATTCATCCGTGGGGAGCAGTTGTGTATTTGATATATCATCATGTTTCTTCAGTTATGCATGAATTTCTCTAAAATTACACTTCTGTACTTTTATGCAGTTGTGTGTCCTCCGTATAAAACAGGAGTTAGGCTCAATCCCTGCAGATCAATTAAATATTCATAGCTATGCTCATCGTTTCAGAAGATTGGATTAGCTAAGCCATATTAACTACCCTTTTGGGGGACTGTTGATGCTATATGACTTGTTGCCCACAATTCTGAGCTTTATCCTCTGAAACATATAAAGGCAATGCAGATGTCATGTACTTCCACCCGGAGAAGCTGTGCTGATACCACACGCTGGTGCTGAAACAGTCTTCTCTGCTCAGGTATGATTACAATGGTAGGCGTTATGAAACCTTTCCCTTTAACTATGCTTTGCTGTTTATGTCAACACCACTGTCCTCTACTCCTAGCATGAATATTATCTGTATTCATTTATTATTCACTCATTTATTATTCATTCATTTATTTTTCATAAGCTTAAGTATGAGTGAAGCTGATAAATTATAGAGTGATTTTATGGCTTTTGGTTCATATCAAAAAGCATTAGAGTTGACGTATGCACATTATCAATAATAATAGACCCTCTGTACCAAGCTAATCAAACAACATTTGTTTACAAGACATATTTTATTTAAGAATTCATTTCTAAGACAAATAAAAAAAATAAATTATATGTTGTGCCATAACCGTAGCCTACATAACATTCAAAAGTAGTTATGTGTTAATTCTGTAATTCTCTAGTTAATTTTTAATTCTGTATGCAGGTTTATTATCCCAAATAACATATAAATATTTGATGATGTGCTTATAAGAGTTTTGTTTTGGTTTGTTGCTCTTTGTCTGAAAGCCTTACTATGAGTTCCGCTATTAAAAAAGGTGTAAAGGTGGCCGCCCATGCCTCCCTTCTCCCGTGTCTGTGTGGGCGTGTCTGTGTGTGGGTGTGGGTGTCTGGTGTGCCATGAGGGTGTGTGCGTCGATGTGTGTGGCATGGGCACGTGTGACCGTCTGTTTAGTTACTGCTATCTGTATCAACTGTATCTCTTCAAGGGTGTGTGTATTTAAGTGCGTGTAATTAACCCCTTGTTTGTGGGTTATCGGTGAACGTTTATGTAAGTACCCGTTGTGTTTGGTGTATGTTAAAAGCGAAAGCAAAAATAAACACTGCCTTGTTTTATTTCACGCGTTCGGCATCTTGCCTTTTGCTTCAGCGCTTCCTCACTGCTTCGTTACGAAAGGTTAACTATAGTGGCTTCAATTGCTTGCTGGTCAAAATTAAGGGGCAAAATATCCCTAGAGGCTTATTGATCCTTGTGTAATGAATATTTACAGGGACATTCTTTAACAATCACCAGTAGTAATGACCTTCAGAACTTCTAACTTGCCCACAAAGTCTTACCACGGGTGCAAATCCATCAATAAAATGTATGAATGACCTTTTGAGGGCTTAATATCAAGCTTTGCACATGGAGAAACGTAGACAGGTGAAACTCTGACAGGTGGGTGTTTTTTGACAGTAGACGGAAGCTGCGCATTAAAATGTTGAAATACTGTTTCTCTAATTATCATTCTGGAGAAGTTAACACAAAAGGGTTTAGGGAGAAGTCAGCCTTGATGAAGACAGCCTTTGTGTTGTACATAGCTGCAAACAGAATTTACATCTCAACATTTTAAAATTACTTATTGGAATAATTCAGTACCAATATGGCTCTTAACACCTTATGATGAAATTAAAAAGGGCAGTGCCCTTTCTTATTTTGCTCTGTTAATTTTAATAAATCTAATTTATAGAAATGTACTATAGAACTTTGTTAGTTCTAATGGATAGGTGACTCATTGAGCTCAGTGAGGGTGACTTATGTAGAGGGAACACATATTACTACAAAAACTCAAAAAGATAAAAAGGTAAACAAAACAATAGTTATATCAATGGCACAACTGTAGCACATTTACAGTCTTAACTACAAGATAATAACAATAATAATGACAATAATAGCAAATGCTAAAGTTAATCATTCAGATGCAGATTTATTTTCTATTGATATTTTATCTAGCGTTAAGTTTTTCCAATGTGTAGGGCTGATGAGATTTTTTGTTTTTCCAATTCATGAGAATGAAGTTTTCTTGACAATTATTAGTGCAATATAAAGAGTTCTGACATCTGCATTAGAAACACTGATAAACTATTATCAAGAAAATATCCAGAATTCATTTCATTTCAGTCTAAAGTTATAGAACAAAAAAGTTTCACAAACATAATTTCAGCTGTCAGATAATTATAGATTGGATTCACCAATTAAATCTAATAGTGAATCTGAAAAGAAAGAGTATGGAATTGCAATATAGTATAAACACAAAGAAGAGTTTTCCAGACTTGCTTTAACCATCCATCCATCACCACTGTTCATCCACACAGCTGAGGACAGGCTGTGCCATGGAGAAACGTGTGGAGATCTTTCAGAGAGTGATGCAGAAGAACTACATCTGTGAGACTGGACCAGGTGATAACAGAAACCCAGATCACTAACCACCTACATGACATCATAGAGTGTACAAGTGAGGAATGTGTGGGGAGGGAATGGAGTGTGCCTGTTAGGGGAAAGTGCTCACTATAAGGACTGAAGTGAACAAGGGACTACTGTATCTTTGTTTCTAATATTTAGGGTTGTAAATTTATTACAAATATGGTTCAGTTCTTGAGTAAAGCATCTTAGGTTTAAAGATGCTTCACAGAACAAAGGCACATACTGTTCAAACACAGTCATTATTGCTATAAGAAAAAGGTTTGGGGAATATAATTATGAGGGTATAGTAATTAATTCGTGTCTTTTCAGCTAATCATATTGTGCTTGTACCACAATGTCCGATATGAATAATAGGAATAGAAATAATGTATTCAATTATTCAGCATACAACATTAGTGTATTAGAAATGCACCAGATATTAAAATATTAGCATATTAGAAATACACCAGAAATTAGCAGTCAAAATCCAGTGCGCAGTGAAATAAGACTGCATCTTTTGTACAGCTCTGGAAAAGCTATGAACCATTATGTTTGAGTATGAAGCACTATGTTTGAGTATGAAGCACTATGGTTGAGTATGAAGCACTATGTTTGAGTATGAAGCACTATGTTTGAGTATGAAGCACTATGTTTGAGTATGTTGAGGTTTACATCTCTCCTAGCCTTTCCTGTACATCAGGTAAGGACTGAAATCTATTTGTAACTCATTTACATATAAGCCAGTTATACTGTTAAGTGTAAAGGATGCCTGTTATGTAACTATTATGATGAATCATATCCATTTGTTGCCATACAGTGCTGTGTCATATCTGCTTTTCAAGCACATGAATATAAAATGCACGAAAAACAAAAATGGTTCTGGGATGTCTTAACAACACTTGAACACCTCCTTTATGTAAGCTTTCATTCTGGGATATTCATGTATGCCCTTATCCTAGTGACATTCTAAATGCTTTTTCGGCTGTCAAAAGATACCAGTATGATGCTGCTGCTGCTCTGTGCTTAAGACTTAATGTGATTTTTGTGCACCCTTTAAACTGACTATAGCTGTCATTGTGGGCTTATTTTAAAAGTAGATCAAGTACTTTTTTAAGTGAAGCAAGTTCAGGTAGATATAGGGAATTATTCATGCTTGGCTTGAACTCGGCCCAAACACAGAAAACCTCCATACCAGACGGTATGCCAAGTGTTCACTTTAAAAACCTGACAAATGTCCTGTCCTTTCTTTTCCTCACTTCCCCAACATATTCTTTATATAAATAAATAAACCTCAAGGTAAGGTGAAGCTAGTTTCAGATGTATTGCAAAAATACCGGTTGAGACTGCTGGAAAATACAACAGTAACTAAAGTATCCAGTGGGACTGTGAGACAGGGAAAGAAACACTGGGGAATTTTTCAGAATTTTTGGTATATATATATATGATATATATTTGATATATATTTGATATATTGATATATTTGATATATTTGATATATATATTTATTATATATTTGTGAGATGTCTGCATTAGCAACATCTTGGTTCAGACTGCTCTTTTATATTTCGTTTCCCCACTCTGTCAAAAGTTTAGGGTTTATCTGTTTATCTGTTTATCTGTTTATCTGTTTATCTGTTTATCTGTTTATCTGTTTATCTGTTTTTTCTAAATGTTTTTAACATCCTGTTTTCTTTGTTGGTTCAAAATAACAACAGTTTAACTATATAGATTTAGTCATTTTCCTACTGCAGTGAAGTAGTAAAAGAATAAGAAACTAAAAGAACAATTGAGTGACAAAAGCACTACCTTGGGAATAGTGCCATGTCCCAGGCAGTTGTTATCTTTGTTTTGATGCCAGTACTTATCAGCATTCATACCTTTCAGCCGTTAAAATATCTTTGGGGCAAAAGACTTTCAATATGTGCTTTTAACAATAGTTTTGAAAAAGAGAAACTGTCAAATCATTATCTAGGCAAAACCTACTTTTCATACCATGGACTCCACTTGGATGAAGATGAACATTGAAAAATAAAGCAATATAGTACACAGTTGATTTATGGTAACAAGAAAATGCAAGGTGTTCTCAAACATTTGAGGGCAATGCATTTTTTAATTAAATTCAAGGTTTAAGAATGTGATGAAATCATCCCAGCACACCCAGGAACACATAGTTTTCCAAGAAAGTTTACTGATGTTTGTTTGTTCATTTATTCTTCAATTGAAGCAAAATATCCAAATTAACTCAGAGTCCTCTGTGTGTCATGTGTGATACTACATGCCATAAATTATATCTCATTGTTAAGAGCAAGATTCTGTTTATAATGTATTCACACATACAATACTCTGGATTTATCAAATTAAGAAGATTCTGTTTATATTGTATTCACAAATACAATACTCTGGATTTATCAGATTAAGAAGCATTGAACTGACACTTATCGTGTCACTAAAGGGTAGAAAACAAAGAAACTACACTGGAGATTAGAGAACAAAATTAGAGAACAATGTAACACTTGATTTTTTCAGATATAATGTAATCTACATTGATCAACATTTGAAGGATTTTTTGTAAGGGCTACATCATGCCACTAGAACAGTGTTTTACAAAA
>JAOXYF010000005.1:11818290-11853693 GCA_028565775.1 Sternarchorhynchus goeldii | reverse complement strand
ATATTACTGGATTATGATGTTCCCAGTTGATCACTGAGTCAGAAGAAATTAGGGACTACAGAGGACTGTCAGGGAATCAAGCAAAATAAGATCAATGCAAAGGCCTGTGATAATGTACATATATGTACATCTAATATACACTACATGACCAAAACAACAACAGAATCATAAAACTAAAGTCAAATCCACTGGTTTGTAGGTATATATTATATGAATATATTAGTATAATAAATGGTTAATTAATAATATTAGGCATAATGCAGTAGTTTCGGTGTCCACTGCTTTGTTAGTTGATGTTAATATAAGCTCATTTCTACCAGTTTGTACTGTGCAAAATGATCTCAACAAATCATCACAACTATGCTGTTTAAGACAAACCTAAAGTATAAAAACCTGCAGAAACATCTGCGATTTAAATCTGATAAATCATTTACAAGGATGTATTACCCCCAACTTTCTGTTGCATTTTTATTCCAAAATGTCTTATTGCATGCATATTTATCTCTGTCAATCCATTTGGTGATGTGAAACCAACTTCCTCTAACAACATGCATACATTTGATACATTTGTAAAACATATCTTATTGATAGCTGTTCAGACATGCTTATTAAAGACTCATGTTTACAGGCAAACGTCTCTATGTGATGAACATCTGAATGAGAAAACAAGAACGAAAGAGGTAGAAGAACGTACACGCAGCAAAGCATAAGGAGAAAGACAGAACAAAAAAGTGCAAAACTACATTAGGATCTGTAGCATGCAGGCTGAGCAAAGGGCATACGGAGGAGTGAAAGAGTGGGAGTGAATTTTCAATAACCCAGAGAATAAGCCTCACTCCGTACATCACTCCTCACCTCTGCTTCATCTCTGCAGGCAGGGGCTGGTTGTGATCGGCCAAGCAGGTCAGAGAGGACAGATAGGTCACTGTTGATAAGGTTCAGCTCACTCTGGGACTCAGAGTAGAACAGAGGGGCCCCTTGGCTCTAACCATACATCAACCTCCCCTTTAATGGCTCATGACACACTGTAGTGTGTGACTCTGTTTAAAATATGAACACTGCAAACCCATCCATCCAATGTGGCATCTAGCCAAATCACTAAATCATGATTTCATGGATGTCCCAAAAGACCTCTTTCGTGGACATAAATCCATTTTTATCTATTAAAGTGCATCTTGTATTGGTCGTCTTTCAGAAACCTGAGTACATTTTCAAGGATAACAGATCAACATTAAAATGAGGTGATATTTAGTTGTCTGTGGTTAGCCCTGCCCCCTTTTTAAAATGCAGCATTGTCAAGCATCTTATATGTGTGGTGAAGAATCCCAAACACAGTACTGCCATATGAGCAGACAGATGTTCAGCTGACTGGTAGACCATGATAGATGTGAATAAAGAAACAGGAACTGGCAAACTGAGACCAAAACCTGCTAAACTGATTTCATCTGTTCATATCACCACATTTTTATGGTGGGAGAGATATAACCCACTATATTTAGGAAAAACAGAACTGCATCAGCTAGATGATAATGTTTGCTTGTTTATCTCATGCACTTGAGAAATTCATTTACTGCGCACATTCATCATTTCCTGCTGAACTACTTGCCTTTTAGAGGAATTATCAAGATGAAAAAAGGGGTTTGGACGTACCACAGTGCATCACTAATGAGAAGAACCCTTCACTAATGAGAAGAACCCTTCACTAATGAGGAGAACCCTTCACAAGGACAAATGCAGGATATGTGTCTAGTACATATCTAGTACCTATATCACACATATTACAAGGAAATAGATGCCCAACAACAACAACAACAACAACAATAATAATAATAATAATAATAATAATAATAATAATAATATCACATTGCCAAATATCCAGTATATGTTTCAATACAAAGGTAAGAAATGAGGATACATATACCACCTGCATGTACGATTGTATTTTGGTCTTTGTTTCTCTGCATGTGTATGGACTCTTTTACTGCAGTGCATTTGCAAGTGATGGACAATTAAACCACTTCAGTAAATGCATGCAGCCACTTCTCAAGCCTCGTCACCTCAGCCACAATGTATCACACCATTTCAGTTAAAACAAACACACAAAAATGCAGTGAAACAGAACAAATTCCTTTAGGTGTACACGACTTTTTCAGCACACCTGAGTGGAACGTTTTCAGATCCGTCCAGTGAGAAACACACTGCATCTGCAGCCTTTCTTGCAAATGTGTGTGGCAGAACTTCACCTGGCTGTAGCAGCGCCCAGACTCTAATAGTTCAGCTCAATAACCCAGAGTGAAGGCCTTCTGTTCCCTCCCTATCTGCTCAGCCAGACACTCGCACAAGAACACTCCCTTATCAAAAACACACATTCTATCAGCACCATACCCTCTCCCAGCAGGGGGAAATTGCTTGCATTTCCCCCATTTTGCAATCTGCTGCTGAGGCCAGCCCCACCCTTGTACTCAAACAGATTCTGCTATTTATAAGAAGCCTTCTGTTCACTGCGAACCATGGCTGCACTCCTCTGGCTAATGTGCTCAGGATTTTACTAGGCAGGCACTGTGGCAGTAGACAGAGCTTGTACCAGAAAGGTAATAGTTCCATGCTTCAATGGACTAATTCTGTTAGGTATTCACATCTTTATCAATAGAAGCAAAGTATGAACTATTGCTGAACTATTTTATTAAAAATTGAAGACAGATGAATAACATGAGAAGAATAACTTAATGGCATATTGTTTACTTCTTATTTATGAAACATGGTTAAGCCTGACACGTTAAGCCAAAAATGTAACTTTAAAAAAATGACAAAATGTTCTTTGGACAATAGCCATATTGAAACCAGAATCTTTGTTACCAAATAGCACTTTATGTAAATTTCAGACACCCACAGCAGACACACAGCAGCCTGTGTCTGAAGGCAGAATTGTTTAATAAGTTAGAAGTAATTTGGATGATAATGTAGTTCTAGCTTGATTAGTACTTAACAATTTTATGTGGGTTTATTCTGTTATTTTATGAAACAGTTCACAGTCAAAATAGTTTTACTTCTGATAACTTCTGAAGCAAGTGTATGATGTACACAGGTAGGAGTGTTTGCTTCCTGGCTCGTTAGCAACTTCAGCCTCATTTCTCCTGCTAAAAACTGGTTAAAACTGGTCAAAACTCCTGCTCAAAATGAAACTGTGGACACCAAATGATGCTTTCGCTACATTATACTACATTTTTAGTAAATGTAAAATTATGCAAGTTTCAATCTCAAAGCACAAGCAGTTCAGACACAGATGTTTGACTGGTGGCCGGTGGCATGTTCAGGAGGGATGGCTGTGAGGAGGATTAAAGCCTTACACACTAACTGAGGGAAGACACTAAAACAGTGTTCTGTCGCCTATACTGTTCACATTTCCTCACTAAATAATCTCCACTATGGATGAGCAAAGGCTGGCAGGCAGGGTGTTTATTCAAGTCATTCGATAGCCAGCTAGCACCAACCACTCATGGTCTATTCTCTGAGCATTACATTCCTGTAATGCTCAACAATTTCAGCTGTTCTTTTTTTTTTTTTGTCTTAACACACATCCATTTTAAGCTACCACTGCATCAGGCCTTTAAAATATTGCTGTCCTATAACTGCTTGGGTGGATTTTTGCTAGTTTAACAACACCCCCCCCCCCCCACTAACCCCTCTAACTCTGCCTCAGGTCTGAACTGGTTTTAACACTTCGAGTGTGGAAAAGGCTGCTGGCGTCCATGGTAACCTTGTAAATATGGCTGTACTCCTCTAGGGTCCACAGTAACCTTGTAAATATGGAGTACTTTAGTCAGGAAAAAAGCCCCAGAACACTAAGCTTGAGAAAATGATTTTTGGATATACACTTGAGGAGAAGAGTGGAACACAGGTGCTGCACTGTGGTCTAAGCCAGGGTTGCAGTAAAGCCCAGGGTCCTTAAAGCCCTGTTAAGCTCTGTTGACATGTCATTCATTACAGCTAGACGAGCTGGTTCCTGCATGCCCAGGCAGAACCACTCTGCAAGGATTCATTATCATGCCATTCCAATGTCCCGGAGCCAAAAAATGTATGGAAAAATGTGGATTGAGCTGATAATGATGTAAGATTAATACTTATGAAATATTGTAATACGTTAGATAACAATGCTAAATACGTAATTACGAATATCACTTCATTTTTTAAAAATATTTTTAGAAGTTATTTAAATAATAAAATGCCAAGTGACAAACACATAACGACAAAATTGCACTTTTTTCAAAGGCCTTACAAGTCACGCACAGACTTATTTTTGTGGTTGTTGTTTGTTTGAAAAAAATTTTCATATTTTAGAAAAAAATACTTGTGTTGCTCTTAATAAACATACTTGCTCAAGGTAAAAAAACTTTAACAGTTATATTACAGAAAAAAATATCAAATGAAATGCATCAGTAATTGTAATGTAAATAAAATAAGCAGCTTCCTCTGTATTATATTAAACTAACTAAACTATTATACTAAACTATTATATTAAACTGCATTATATTAAACACTGGTCAAACAGATTTAATCCTACCTGCATCCTTCTTTAATATTATTAAGGTTTTTTTAATCTGAACTCATTTAATCTGAACTCATTTAATCTGAACTCCATAGTAGTTGCTGCGACCATCTACTCCCCAAAGATGCACTGAATTATTATGACAGTATGTTATTATTTTTCTCCTCAAATATTATTGTTTTGAATGCACAAATATAATTTAGTAGTAGGCAGAAGATGAGGGTGATGATGACAATAATGCCAACTGTGGAAATACCCATAATCATAATGAGGATGATAAAGACTAAAAGCAGGTTAATTAAACCTGGATATTATTCAGGGCAGTTCTTTTCTTCAGCTCATCCTGCACCACATATGTAGTATATTGTGAGGATCTGCTCACTTCGAACTCTGACAAGCCTGATGAGGAACTTATCAAATGCGACCTTTACATAGTCATAAAAACCACAAGGCTGCAGGTGTCATGAGTCTTTCAGCCAGGTAGTAAAGAATGTAATACACTTTGAAAAATTCTGCTTTATTGCAATTTATTTATTTTATTTCTTTGATGCAATTAAGATGTTCCATTTAAGGTGGAAAAAACTGTAAAAAAAAAAGAAAAGAAAAGTCGAATATCCCTGCCTTCAAGGTTATATAATGGCCTTTAACTAATAAACCTGTACAATGGTACCAGCCCTCCTTCTCCACACCTCACATGCTCCCCCAATCTCCAATCTGCACAGATGACACAAAGACCTAGGGCAATACAACTTCAAAGGGCTTGGTCAAATATTGACTATGGAAATTAAAAATATCTGATTTTTCTTCAGAACCAATTAGTCTCACAGTTCGAACGACTAATGCTTTCCGATTGAACATTATGCAATACTTCATAAAGCAGGAGATTTATCTTTCATTGGGGAAATCATCTCTGTCCTAAAACAAGAAGAATGCTAACACAGATCCATAAAGATTAAAATATTACTAGTGACTGCTGCATATGCATGAATGAATACCAGGAGTGAAAGTTATGCACCAGAGCTAAATACAAATAAAACACACTGAACCCATTTCCTTGCAAAGTGATAATGAGACAGTACTGTGGAAGTGTTAAGATCTAAAACTGAAGGCTAATTCTCCAAGTTGCTGAATGCAGTAAAAGGATCCAAGGGCAGCACTGATGACAGACCCAGACTAAATCACATGTTTAATTGGAGCTAATTGGAACCTGACACAGAGCTGACCCCATATACCCTAAATATTTCTCCCATTTTTGCCTCATTTCTTAATGAAAAGCTGAGCATGGACACGGCAAGGGGGGGGGGGGGGATTGTTCAAACTAATCATTTCATCACTCTCTGCATGGATTGGTATTTTGATGAGGGAGAGAGCATTAATCAGAAGTCTGCTGAATATTTAATGTCAATGCCATTATGTCTTAATGTGTGCCTGACTACAGTCATTTAACAGAAATGTGGGACATTCATCAAAAGCTTTTCTGCTCATGCCTACATGACCATTTGTTTCTCCTACCGTCCAAACTGGAATAACCCAAGGAATTAATCTAACCCTTGAAATTTCTTATGCTGTGTATGGATTGCATCAATAAGGGCACTGAATAAGGGTTTCGATATGCACACAATAAACTCTAAAGAATCAAACATGTTAATTTTCTAATTGCTAATGGTAAATCCAAAAATATGATATTTACATTTTGTTTTCAATTTCATAGCATGAAAAACAATGTCTAGACAATATGTCTGCAATTTTCAAGCTTGGTCACTTGGAAGACAAATTTGGCCAAGACAATAGGCTGAGCTAATTAATCTGGACAATCTTGCAACTATTTACATCACTGCACACCCATCAACTTATTCACTGAGCCCCGAGACTTAGCCAATCATGGGCTCTAGGGGATGGAACTTGGAAGGGTGTTATCGCTATGGCGCAGAGAGAGGTTTACAAGGCCAGCTAAACAGCACCGCTGAAACTGATCAAGGCTATCACTTTCTGCTGTGTTGGAGAGAAAAGAGAGAGAGAAGAGGAATCTGATCAAACACATGACTGTGGGAGAGTTTTTCAGTTACAAAACCTCTGTAAATGGTTAGTGCTTTAGTAAAAATGATGCATAATGTATTCACAATCCATACATCAAAAAGGAACCATAGATTGTGTGTTTAGGAAATGCTTTACTTTCAACAATGTACCATTTATTGCTCCAGGATTTAGTCATTATAGTAGCTCAGTGATTTCGCTAATGAGCTGGCAAAATAAATTGAACTCTAAAATCTGATAAAACCAAATTGCCAAGAACATGCACCCATGTTCTTTTGAGCAACTCTTTCTATTCAAAGCATACAAAATTTATTATGGTTGATCTCCGCATCTGCCCTCTGCCTACAGATGTGGAGAACCTAATCACCTGAGCAACTCCCAAGAAGCAAGGCAATAATACTAAAGCAGAGATTTAAGTCCCAATGCTGCTCCATACTAGCAAGACTAGCTGAAGACAAAGATAGCTTGCCTCAGTTGGGGACCTTCGGTCCAGTGGATCGAGCTCAGATCTCTGATTACAAAAAGAGCTTTCTTCCTCTTCCCGGTGGCCCGCTCTATCCTTGCTCTTGCACCCATTGCATCAGAGGACACACCATTCACCCATGGAATAAATAAAGCAAGAAATAGTTAGCGGGAAAAAGAAAAGACTTGACATGAGCTCAGCTGGGTGGGGAGATAACAGAAGAAAATCACAAGGGCATCAGAAGGAAAAGCCCTCTCTTCTAGCAGCAAAGACAGAAACAGCTATAAGGTGGTTTCAGTAGTGGCTGGTATATTTGAAACAATAAGCTCTGCTCTCTACTTCTCTCTCCTTATATGTCTTGCTCTGTGGTTGCATCAAATAATTACTTTCATAATAGTGTGGGGTGCTATTTCCTGGAGATGTAGAAATAGCAGATACGAGGAAGGTGTCCGGCCATTTAGCGACTTAGCGACATTGACTTAGCCATCCATTTCTGTAGACTAAATTTTCATACTATGAACACATGACAAGTTTCACTAATGCTATTTTAATATGGATTTACAATGCACATAGGTTTAAAATACAGACTAATAATGAAACAGTACAATAAGATAATGATATCAGATAACTGTCACGGTGGCCGCCCTGGCCTCCCCCTGTCTCCTGTCTGTGTGGGCGTGTCTGTGTGGAGGTGTGTTCAGGTGTCGTGTCCGTTGTGTGAGTGTGTGTGCCTGTGTGTACTTCTGTATGTGTGTCGTAGGCGTGGGGTGTGTTGTCCGTTTAGTTAGGGTTCATTATCATTATTCGTTTCACCTGTGTCTTGTCAAGGGTGTGTGTATTTAAGCGTGAGCATGTCACTCGGTCTTTAGCGACGTCGTCGATGTCTATGCTGCTGTCGCTGTTTGCTACTCTGTCAAAAGCGACGCTAAAATAAACGTCGTCTTTTTTCCGTGCTCGGTATTCCTGCCTCCCTTCTTTGTAGAGCCCCAGAGCGCTCCCGTGACAATAACTGTAGCCTAGATTTGAATTTATAACAATATAAGTCATTTCTAACAAATATGCTTCTAGCCTCATACAAGGGCAGATACTTAATTCTTGGGGGGAGGGGGCGCAAAAGGTTCTGCCAAAAATAGAGGAAACCATTATTACTATATATACTGGATTACTGACAGGTAAATAACTTAAGGGTTGTACCACCATTTTAAAATGTTTTGAATAATTAGATTAATAATACATATAATAATGGTTATAACAAAGGTTTATTCAAATGAGTAGAAACACTGAAACACTTCTCTGTACTGAGGGCTAATGTGTAGGGTTCAGGTGATAGTATCCAGTGGGCCAAACCATTGTGACACATATTTAATCACTGGAAAATTAAAACCAAACTGTTTTGCATCTATAATTAACATAATTTCTTTCACTGTGTATTATTCTATTATTTAAAAGTGTATGTTCAAAATGCTGTATTAAGACGGAATCTCTGTTTTTGCCAGGAAGAGGGGAGTGTGGGTCAGGACCACCCCAGTTCCCCAATAATTCTGAATCACGCAATTATCTTAATATACGCCCACTTCCGTCCCAGGTGACAAAATTCTAAATAAAACTGATCCACTGAGAATGATAATTATGAAACAAAACAAACACCTCTTGGCAAAGAAGTCCAACAAACACATTTTTTATAATTCTACATAACATTTTTCCAGTGTAAATTCTCAGATTCTCAGATAAACTTTATATATAATAAATAATAAAACAAATACCAAATGATCAGAATCAATGCTTGTTCTTGTATTTATAGAACTCAAACAGCGTGAGAAATAATGCAGCCCTTGTATGAACAGAAATAAAACAATATGTTTAAAATTTGCTTTTGAGGAAAGAAAAAAAAAAGTCAAATTCTGTTCCCACAAGCACAAATCAATAAATTTTCAAGCTTTGAAACCTTTGATGTCTTTTGCATGAGTCTTTTATATCACCCATAACACCCACCAGGAAGCATGCAAATAAAACAAAGTTGAGTCACCCAGACTGCCTTAAATCTACAGGTGCTATACTGCATCATTCTGCATGTCATCTGCAAGCAAGATGAACATGCTGTCATGGTGATGACAATGATGTGGTATAGTTAAGATGATCATGCTGTCGTGGCGATGACAATAATGTGATATAGTTAAGATGATCATGCTGTCGTGGTGATGACAATAATGTGATATAGTTAAGATGAACATGCTGTCATGGTGATGACAATGATGTGGTATAGTTAAGATGATCATGCTGTCGTGGTGATGACAATAATGTGATATAGTTAAGATAAACATTCTGTCATGGTAATGACAATGATGTGATATAGTTAAGATGAACATGCTGTCATGGTGATGACAATGATGTGATATAGTTAAGATGAACATTCTGTCATGGCGATGACAATGCGATATAGTTAAGATGAACATGCTGTCATGGTGATGACAATAATGCGATATAGTTAAGATGAACATGCTGTCATGGTGATGACAATGATGTGATATAGTTAAGATGAACATTCTGTCATGGCGATGACAATGCGATATAGTTAAGATGAACATGCTGTCATGGTGATGACAATAATGCGATATAGTTAAGATGAACATGCTGTCATGGTGATGACAATAATGCGATAGAGTTATATTGAACATTGTCCTGGTGATTACAATAATGTGAAATAGTTAAGATGAACATTCTGTCATGGTGAAGATAATGATGTGACAGAGTTAAGATGAACATGTTGTCATGGTGATGACAGTTAAGGTTAACGTAGTTCTTCAGCAAGGCGCAGACGGAAGGCCAAAAAACTAGAATAGTTACAACAGAAGACCATGGCTGCATTCTGATGACATTTTCAGCACAATTAGATGACTCAGCTGCTCCATATATTTCCGACCTGAGTGAATTCCAATTGAATTCTTTCTCAATGTTTATTTTTTCAAAAGATCATTTGAATGTGTCCTTTCCAAGGTATGTCATGTTCTTTTGATTGTGGTGAACCTTTCATCTATCAAGTATAGATCATAAATGTGTTTTTGTTAAGTAACAAAAACACCAAAAAACACAGGAATCCCATTTTTTTAATGTTCTATTTAAATTTCATCATCTTGAGATTTAGTATAACTTGAGACAATATACAGAGAGGTAGAGCTGAGACAAAGAAGGAAGAGCAAACATCATATGAATCGGCAAACAATACAAGAACTGTCATGAGCAGACGAGGGAACATTCTCAGAAGATGTATTTTTTTGTAATTGCTTCTGCACAAAAATTACAGACACTTTACAGAATATGGTCTTAAGCAGAAACAAAGTGAGTTGGAAGTGTCATGTGTATTACCGCACCCCACAAAACACTCCACCTGGTCTGCAGGTCGATGACCACACCCAGCCATCATGGATCTGCTCATCACTAGCCTGGGCTCTTTAAATTCTGCAATATCCATGACGTCCCCAGTATAGCCACTTGTATTATGCCTAGTTTCCAAGTTGTGATCCTGTTCATGCCCTTTTGCTTGTCCTCAACATTCCTGTGTTCCCTGGTAGCACTGCACTGTTTTTGGATTTTGCGTTTTTGCCTGTTCTTGTTTCTCCTGCGTGCCTCTTCCTGTTTATATAAATAATAATTTAATATGATATATAAATGTCATTATGAAAATAATATTTTAGATACGCATACAGCACAATGTAGTTTATTAGTAATTGGCCAGTTAATTTTTTTGTTGTTTACTTGTATTGGACAAACTATATATGAATCACAGTGCATTAACTTTATGTATTGCAGTCAGTTTTTATTTCCTGTATATTTATCTCTGTATATATATTTTTTCCTGATTCATGAGTCTGAAACATTTTGTCTGATCTGAATCAAAATGTTTTTGTGCACTTAATAATTCAAACTTTTGATGCTGTCGGAAGTCACATCATCTGTAAAGACTATTCCATTCTTCCATATTTGATAGTCCTTCTTGATCTGTAAATCGGTTTGTCATTCTGTGCTTTTCCAGGCTGGTTGTTATTGCTACTGCTAAGTTTGCCAGCGTATTCTGTCTACTAAAAAACGTCTCACACACACGCCACATCTTATTTGGTCCTTGTGTTGAGAGACAATTCCAACAGAATGAGGATGCAAGTGGCATATCTAGAAACAACTGTAGACCTTTAGTTTACTAGTTCATTTACTAGTTCATTTACTAGAGCTAATGCTGAACATCTGGCCAAGAAACAAATGAACAGCCAATGGTCCAAGTATGTGTGACCCCATAGGGCTGTAATTCCTATACGGTGCAAACAATACAGATCCAAATACCTTCAAATTAAATATCAAATTCTGCACTTAGTTGTAAATGAAATGTGCTGGAGCAACACACAGGCAAAATTAGGCCTATGAAGAAAAAAATTATGTAAGCAGTAAAGCTTGAAATAACATTCAAGATTTATTGTCACTGTATATTGCTGTAACTTATATCTCCAAAAAGCATCTTTTTGAGATAAATGAAAAACCTCTCATAATTTAGAATGTGTTCTAGTTTCTAAATAAAATGATATCATGTGTGTTATTTATTGCCAAGCCTTTCCTCCTTGAAGTTTCATTGTTCTCAATTTACATGATTTGAGAGTATATAATTTTCACAGTATGTGCATATTTCTAAAGCTCTAAAGAGAAGACAATGTTTTATGATCTTATTACATGCTTTTTAGCATACAAGTATGGTTTTTCCAGATAAAACAAAATAACATTAACCCCAATATACATGCTGTGAAGCAAAAACTGAAACAGAATGTGCCTGTCAGCAATATGCGGTGGAGATTACAAAGCAGATCCCAAAACAATAATGTAAGCACAGTTACACTTCTGATTGATCAAATGATAAAAAAAAGATCATTACAATTCTTAGTGTCATACACCCTGCTGTTACAGTATCGAGTTTTACAAACATTCAAGTAAATCTGCATTGACATGCTTTAGGTGCCAGCGTGACCTCTGATCTCTGACCTCTACACACTGATAAACTGAATGCTGACAATGAACTAAGGCCAAAATAGGACAATTGTATTTTATAAGAGTGAAAACAACAAAAATAATAACATTAATAAGACCTTGTTTGACAACCTGTGATGCACCCATTATCTGAGGCTGGAAGAAAAACATTCAATGTGTCATTAAAACATGCATGTTGTTTTTTTGAGAATGGTAGAGGGATAAAGAAATAAACTCTATGAGTACTGTGGAGGTTTAAATTCACACAATGTCTCAGTGTTTGCTCATGTTTCTTCCTGCAGGTCAAATGACAGACAACTTTAATCGAATCTTTGTATTTCTGTCCAAATAATGACCTGACTAGCAGGCCATGGCACAACCCTTACTCCTTTGGTGAAAAAAGAAGGAAACCATCACAACAGCAGCATAAAGCAATGAATACTCTATTCAGCAGTTAAGAGGGAAGGGGAGGAGCAAGTCAGTAGATACAGAGAGAGGAAGAGAGGGAAAGATTTTCCAGACATTATCTATTTTCATTTTTCTGAAACTGCCCAGCCAATATAAATATATTTGCAAAAGGAAAGATGCCTATTAAAACAGCTCATAGATGAGTCCTTTTATCAAGTACAATTTTGAAGTAGCATAACCGATTCTGAAATCAAGCAGCACGTTAATATATGAACTGAATGTTGTTCCACATGAACATAAGCTGTTAAAATAATATTAAACATCTCTACTCTGAAACTCTAAACCTTTGCACTGGTCATATATTAAAATTCCAAATACCTGTCTGGTGAATAAGAAATGTACTTGCTGAAATGTACTTGCTGTGTGTATTCCTTGCAATATTTCTTCATTACATTTGCAGACTGGAATATACATGAGACTACAGACTATTGTCAAAATATTGTATATTTTATACATTTAAGTTTTATCTGCATCATACAGAATATGAATATTTATCAGTGGTGCTTTCAGAAAGACTTTTCTGCAAAAGTTTCACTTTTCTTGCATCTGTCTAATATTTTGGGAGGAAGCACATGTAATATTCTTATGGTACCTAAAGGAAGTACCTAAAGGGCCTAAAGGAAATGAATTCTGCAGTACCTGCATTGCAACTCTTACACAGGAAATATAAGAAAACATCTTGGTGAATAAAGTCTGAAATATAAGTGGTTTAGACTGGCAGAAGCAGAGACCAACATATATCCAGGACATTCACTTTCCATTTGAGCTCTAAATCGATTGAGTCCCAACTCCCTTATTTGTCTGATTGCTCTTTACCAAACAGATGTCCTCAGGGTTGCAGTCACTTAGATGGAGAGTAATTTAGCAAGTCGCTCTCACAAACAAAAATCAGTTTGTCTTGTCTGTTAAAGCATTAAAAGATTTAGATAACCCACTGTGACTTTAATGTTATCCTGCAGATGATCATTTCATCAAAATAGCAGAAGCTCAGTTGAAGGTACAGTGAGTAAGATTTTGTAAATGTCCCCCATTCCTTATGTTAATGTCCAGAACAGTCAGTCTGTCCTCTATCACACATTAGTAACTGTCTGGTTCACCTGCCTTTCATTCCCCATATTCTTGTGAAAATGCTGTAACCTGAAAAAGATGGAGTTCAGACCTGAATCCTACTGAATCCCTTACCTCTGCACTGCTGGGTAGAGCTTGTCTGACTGCTCTACCTGAAAGTCATGCAAGCAAATATCCTTTCCTTATATCTACCAGCACCAAATATCCAATAGAATCACTTCTGACTCCCTAACACAGATTTCCAACGTGTAGTGCAACGTCACATAAGCTTCTCATTACTGCTGTTGTCTTGTCTGGCTATTCCTTTTAGCATGAGCCTTTGAGTAAACTAGAAACAGAGAATCTGTGCATGTTTGTGTGATCCTAACCCAGGGTTCCTGGCACAGATCAAAGGAAAATGAAAAACTGCAGAGTGACTTTACTGTGTTATTAAAACACAGTAGAGTGGCAAATAAAGCCAGTGAAGATTAAGGGGCAGGTTTGTTTTGTGGTGTGGAAATCAGCAAGGTTCTTTTTGTTTGGTTGGTTGGTTTTTTTTGTAATAACCAGTTTTGAAATATTTACCAAAAAAGATTGTTTATGAAGTAGAGAGGAATGTGCCCAAAGATGTTCAGGGTTATTAGAAATAAATAAATGTGAGATGTCATTACAAAGGCTGTGGAATATCTGTAAGAAAGGTTACACCAGACTCTAATTAACTCTGTGGCTTTACGGATTATTTTTGCTCTGTGGGAGTAATGGCTGCAGTGTTATCTGCATGCTCTCCCACACCTGTTCTCAGATCTGTCTCACTCTCTTCATCTCACATACATGTTCTCTCTCTCACGCTCTGTGTGTGAGACACACACATTCTCAGTCCTTCTTAAGGGTCCAGCTTCCAGAGCACTGTTCCTTTCCGGTGTTCCAATTCTCATTAAATCTACACTGATATGATTTACACACAACAGATATGGACATCATTACTAATATGAAAGGAGGCTAAACCTGAAAATTACCTTTAAAATGTGCCACCTTACAAAAGGTTTGACAGTGATAGTCATTTGCATGTGTACAGGCAGTGTTGCTAAATTTGTTGTGGAAACCCTGATATTTAAATTGCGCTGTACTTATTTCTATAATTTCTTATAAGAAATACCTATTCACAAGTGAGAGGATATGTACTTTTCAAAGTAAATACTGCAGGTAGTTTGTAGTTCACTACTGTGCTTTGTGATGGTTTGCTCTAGGATCAAAACTACTTTTGATCTATAGTTCTATTACCTGAGTAGGAGAAAGAATCAGCTCACAAGCTGAGCATTGGATGGCAATGTGACACAACAATAAGCTTTCTCTATTGCAGTGTTTATCCTTGGAGAACAATTTGACATTTATCACTGCATGCTATTGTGTGCTTGACATATGACAAACACATGGAGTATAGGAGCTCATCTGCATATGCACTTGCATAATTGTGCTGGTATACGAGCCATTCTCACTGTCACGGTGTTTAGAACAAAAGTGATGCCAAAGGACAATAACTAAGAAAAGGTAGTCAAACATGTAATGTAGGGTTACTGACCTCCAAAATGAATTGTAACTAAACCTGTCATGTCATGTAACCTCATGTAAAAGAGATTGGGTCCACATGCTTAAAGGGGGTACACTTTTTTGCACAGTGAGTCATTTTCTTTGGTATGAATGTGATTTGAAGCGTAATATTTAAAACACTGCTTTAAATAATTCAGAGACCCCATTGGAAGGTTTGGTTCAAGGGGATATGACACGCTTTTGAATGAAGGGTATCATGGGGAAGTGCTGTGGTACTGGGAAAGAACAGAGAACGAATACACTTACTTGGAAGGAATGCTAATTTTACAGACGACATAATCTCAAGTAAGAGATAAGTCATAAATGGAAGCATCAGCACAGTGAAGGAGTTTCATGGAGGGAAAGGAAATGAGCAGTGGGGAGACTGAAGGAATTGAGTGTGTCAGCATGTACAGTCAACAGGTCATCCCAAATCCCAAATGGAGATTTATTTACTAAAGTGGAAAACACATTGCACTGAAACGACAGACACGTCTCTTTTCTCCATCTGGGCAGAGATTATTCTCTGAAAACCCTCCCACAGTATAATGCAATACTGAGCCAGTTTTTTCTTGGAAACTTTAAATATTATGGTGCTGTTCTGTGACTTGTTAGTTTTTGCCAGACATAGCACTACCAGCCAGTCCAGCTCGGTGAGTATGGCCACCTCCGGTGAAGGACCTCCAGTGAGTTGGGCCAAAGTCACTGACTGGGTGGTTCCTATTCTGCTGTGGTGTCTTTCCTAATTTCATTGACATGAAACTATGCATCTGGACTGGACCTGTGGTTCTGGTGTAGCATAATGTATTGTGTATGACTCCTGCATTCATCTTGGAAAAAAAAAGCCATTTATCTGTTTCCAGAAAACAAAAATTATATGAGTATTGATTTCTCATTAATGTGCACATTTGTGATTTACTCATATTAAAAACCAGGCAACAGATAGCTTTTATTGCTCTGGTTAAAAATGGCTCAAAGATTTAGAAACTATCAACACAACCTAATTGTTATAATTTTGCATAAAAGTTACCGCAACCTTCTTATTAGTGTCGCTTACTTGTAGAATGGCAAGGCAAGCATGGGTCGTGCAAATGTATCACCACAG
Source organism: Sternarchorhynchus goeldii (assembly GCA_028565775.1). Taxonomy (NCBI): domain Eukaryota; kingdom Metazoa; phylum Chordata; class Actinopteri; order Gymnotiformes; family Apteronotidae; genus Sternarchorhynchus; species Sternarchorhynchus goeldii. The sequence continues at coordinate 11,837,439 of JAOXYF010000005.1, read as the reverse complement.
CCTATTCTCAAGACTAATTAAAAATTAATTCAATAACAACAGGCTCTTGAGTATGAACAATTAAGTAAATGACGCTGCTTGTTGGAACTAAGAAGTACAGTTAAGGGAAATGCATCTATGCATCATTCATGGATAATCCAACACTGACAAATGTGCAGATGGCTAGAAAGTTAGACTTAATGGGTGACTTTATAATGACTGCAGAATTCATAAAGGTTAATTCACCTGAAATCAATCTAATAGCAATCTTGTAGCAAGATTGCAGAATTCATAAAAGTTAATTCACCTGAAATCTATCTAATAGAAGTTTAGTAGCAAGAAATATCCAGATCAAATTCACAAGGCACTTATGGGAGGAGTAATTTGATTACCCATGAACCTGTACAGATATAGCTGCCCAGAGTATTCAAGTCCTGGACTTCTTATTGTCCACGACAACAGGTTTTCCAATTTTTTTTTTTTATCTAGAGGTCTGTTTTCACAGCTACATGGTCTTTACCCCAGACCCTCTGTCCATCAGTAGATATTGCACTGAATGTGATATTTACAGTTGTACACAATATTGAATTATCCAATTAATTGTTAATGCACTTTGAGTTAAGTGTTCAAATGGACATTGCTGATCTTCAGAATCTGCAGGGCCCTGAATAGATTTTACAACTTTGTCTATACAAACAAAACCTTTTCAGTTATTAAATTTCTAGGTATTAAATCACCTTCATCTTCACATCTCCATTACAGTATTAGTACTGTCTTTGAAACATTTCCATCTCTAATAATGTAATTTATAAACATGACAAACCAGCAAAACCACACAAGTTATTTATTTATTTATTTATTTTTAACCCTAACCCTTCTTGTAAGGCATTTCTCTGGATCCAAGCATCACTGAGCACACAGAACAGAAATGATTTGTGGTCTGGCTGGTTTGCTTTACTGTTGGTCTGAAATAAAATATCCACCAGCGGGTGCTAAAGGGAAGCAAACACTTGTTATTGTCTTTGACTTCTCATGCCAAATGTTGCCTTATCAACTGGACAAATGTGGTGATAAATAGACAGAGTGACAACAGAGTATTTAATCCACATATACAAAACACAGACTATGTGTTACCATACAAATGTGTTGGACATTGACCTGAGGTGACCCTGGACTACTCAGTTAAGCACTGAAGACAAGGTGCCAGCTGATGTTCCAAGGCATATTATGATGAAACGTCTAGATGTTAGTTATATTAATAACCTCTCCGCTCACATATCTGTTTGTAGCCTGAATAAAATAATCTTTGTTGTTCAGATGAGTACCAGAAGCTTCCCTGTTGTCTTTAATGTCGGGATGGTCTGTAAGGAGTGCTTTGTATAATCTTAAAATAAACCTAAAGCTAATTTGGGGTAATCTTATTATAATCATAAATCTAATTTGGTGCAATCTTAATCTAATCCTAAATCTAAATTGGTGTAATCTTAGACTGATGCAAGAGAAGGAATAAAGTAATGTCTTATTTTTAAAGCATTTCTTTGAATTTCCCATCTTCACCATCTTCAGTTCAGTTCAACATTCAGACACCAACCACAGCACTGCTTTACTTAGCTAACCACTGTAGACCAGTGTCTTCCCAATATTTAGTCTACTTGGGTTGGCTGTAGTAAAAATATGACATGTCATACTAATGATTTTCCAAATAGTTTTACTTTATATTTGCTTTATATAGTATCTGAAGTGACTTGGAAAGCTTAAAGTTTGGTAATGGAAGCCTGTTAGAAAGACATTATTGACATCATGGGGCATTGGTGGGTGAAGTAATAGAACCCACTCTCATTTCTCTGCTGTGAGTTAGCAGTGTAGCCCATGCAGAACTTTCCACTCCAGCTACAGGAAAGCCGTGGACAAGGGGCCTACAAGCTGTACACAAGGAAGGTGTGCCCACGTTTTATTGTGAGCATGTCAAAGATTTGAGATATCAGAGATTAAGATCATCCGTCATTTAAATTAGCTAAGATTTTATTGGTAGAACATTGGATGACAGAAATGCCAAGTTAATTGTAGGTAAAAGGACATATCTGTAGAGCAGGGCAAGCAACATGGCTGATATTAACACTAGATTAGTTAAGATTAGGATTTTCATTAACTTTGTTAATTTTTTTCTGCCTAAAGCATGTTGAGAATTTAATATTTTTTCATATTTTGATTCATCTTTTTGTTGTTATTATATTTATTATTAATAAGATAAAACATTTTATTAAGATTAAGATTTTTAGGTGTAGCATACATTTTTGTAAATTAAATCTAGACTTGGCAGAGGTAGGTAATTAAGAGCTGTTTTGTGAAAATTTTCATCCTGAAGAAAAAGTAAAACATTTTAATTTGCCTTGTTGTATGTTTGCAAACTAATCAATTTATTCTCAAGTTTAAACTTGTTTCCCCAGAACATTAAATCATCCAGCTCTATGCAGATATATTTCTTTTTTATAAATGAGCCTCACTCTCTAATATCACAACTTTACTACATGTGCTATGACATAAAGATATTTCAAAAATCTACAGGGTTTACTCATGTCTGCTTCTGTATCTGTCACTCACTGCAGGCCCAGATTACCCCATCATGGGTTCAGCTGCGAGGAAGAGCTGAACTGGACTTCTCTTCCATGGGGGCATCACCCAAGACACAGTCCAGTAACATATAATTAAGATTTTCTAGTAACAGACAGGCGTGATTCTCACCTGCTTCTCCCATCGGATTACGTCTGTTTCCCAAGGGCTTTTGATAAGGAATACTGAATAAGGAGTAATTGCATTAATGATAAGGGAGTGGAGAAATTTGGGAAAGCCAGCAGCCTGTCATACAGAAACCCCAGTTGAGCAATAAGGAAGTCATATTCACATTCAACTCTCCAGTAGAAATCTGATCATTTTTACTCAAATTGTCAATGGACCTCTTATTTGAAGACAGCTTCCATTAGCGAGGGGTTGATGGCAATGGTTGATCCCAAGGCTCCAGATTCATGTGTCCATAGAGTTCCTTGACAGCTGCCTTAATGACACAACACATTAATTTTGCCCGCTTCAAAGGGTCTCGGGGCCCACATACTTATTAAGACAAAATTCAAACAAGGGTCTTTAAGGTCTTAATGTCAAACCAAATTCAAGACAGGTGGATTACACTAGGGTGTGGGAAAGATAATCTTGCTGCCTTGGATTTGGGTTACCAGAGCAAGAAATGATCTGGTGGTTGATTAGGAATGATCGAGATGGAACTTCATCTCAAGGTACAAGAGCCCACATGGTACATGATGGTTACAGAGTAGCTTTTATTTAAAAAGGTCAGTGAGAGCTTTGATGTCTTCATATGAATATTCATATGAAATATAAAAGTATATAATGTATAATAATTGTTTAGAGTTTGACGTCGTTTAATAACAGCATGCATAATGAAAGTCACAGGAAGGTCCCACCAGCAGTGAGCAGACATATGGAGTGACAGAAATCGCAAGGCAATTTGTACAATGACACAGTAGTCAGCATCTAAAATACAGACAGTGAACTGTCATAACTTCCACAGTTTTGAGTCATGAGGGCTGAACAGCCTTATGTACACGTTTCACGTGCAACAGTTTAAGTGTACTGTGACTAGTGCATGACTAGCAGCCTACATCAACATCTACTACCTGCTGAATGTTACTGGGACTGTGGATATCCAATGCAAAATCAGATCCAACAGTGAACCCTACAGTCTTTGTCATTTTAACAAAACAACCCCCCTCCCCCCAAAAACAAACAAACAAACAAACAAAAAACAGGTGTTCATTGTTTGTATGACGTCAGACCCTTCTGCCAAAAGTAAGAACACCACACTAAAACTGAACAGTGAAAGAGTGGCCAGTAGAAGGGTAAGGGGACAAGTGTAACAGTGAATGATCACAAGGGCCCAGTGGCTCCAGCGAATGGCTTTGATCCGGTTCCAAGCCTCTTTGTCTTGATTTACATTGCTTTACTGCATGTCAGCCAGGAGCTAGGTGTTGGAGAACTCTCCCTGCTGCTACACTCAAATGTTTCCTTCACAACAACCTTTAATATGTAAGAAGGATAAGCAAGCACTAAAGCACTGCCTTTCAAAAGGCCTTAAACTGCCGTGTCTTTTGACAGATGCAGGTAATTGCTGCATGCCGCTGTGGTGGGAGCACTGCGACTGAAGAGTAAACAAAGGTGGGAGGGTAAGTCATCAGGTGCCAGGCTTAACACAAAAGGTGGCAAGACTTGCAAAAAGTTGCTATTTTGAGACTACAGGGAATTTTTTTTTTTATCAACTGTTAAGATGCACTTTGAAGTGTCTCCCGATATTTGGAAAGTTTGCGAACATTATGCAAAACTCCAGTGAATTTATTTGGAATAACATTAAGGCTGTTTAAAGAAGCTACATGAATTTTTCTTATACACTACGTTGTTGTTATTTTGACAGGTAACAATGCTACATAGTCCTTTATAAGAAATTATTCTATCTGAAAAATATAGAACAGTGCTTAGAATAGTGTGTAGATATGGCTGTTTACCTACATGGACATAGAATAATCAGGAGTAAATGGCAGAATGTTATTTATAACAGATGTTCATGCAATCAACTTCATCATGGTCAACAAGGCATAACACTACTCATTCAAGTCTGATCATCACTGCATCATGAAATTCCCTCTAAAAAAGATCCCTGAAGAACAGAGGAAGATAAGTATGAGAAGTATGAGAAAACGAACACCAACAACAGCAAAAAATAAAAAATAAAATATTGTGACTATACTTAAGCAGCTATTTTAAAAAAAAGAAGAAAAAAATGCCTCAATCTTCAATGCAGAGAAAAGAACTGTCACAGGGAGGTTGCTGTAAACACGGCCTATGCAGCACTTCACACATTCGCCACATGATGTCAGCAGCTCAAGCTGGAGAAAGCAGAAGCACTTCCCACTTCGCCTCTCCTCTGCTGGGGCTTTTCCCTCACCAGACAGCTCTGCTCAGCAACAACTGGCTCTGCCTCCTGCTCATTTCCACTAGATGAGTGGACATGGCATCTCACATTTCCTGGGGTTTCTCTCTCTAACAGTCCGCTTCCTTGGTATGTGTGACATCACTTAAGTGAAAGTCATTGACAATGACGCAGCACTGAAATCTCTGTTCAGAATTTCAATCTGTGTAACTAACGGCTAAATCAGTCCACAGTGATTCAGTGAGTGGGAAAGCTTGGAATAAGAGTTTTATATAACTCCCATTCCTGCCTATTTATAAGGTATAGGTTGGTTAAGAGCTGAAAGACAGTTGAAGAAGAGTTCTGGCTGCAATGTCTCAAAACAGCCATCGACTTCACCACTGCAAGTATACATACCACAGAAAAGTAAGAAGTCTTACCATTACCTGACTTTGCTACCAAGATAATTTCACCAAACTATGGAGTATCAATAGCAGCCACTAGCACGAATGCAAATAAAGTACAAACAAGTACATATGCTGTATTCGCACAGTGAATGGGAATAGGTCATGCATATGTATGAGATGGAAATATCGAATTGCATATGATTTTAGGTTAAAGCTCAGCATATCCAGATCCATCTCTCTCTCTCTCTCTCTCTCTCTCTTTCTCTCTCTATCTATCTATCTATCTATCTATCTATCTATCTATCTATCTATCTATCTATCTATCTATCTATCTATCTCTCTCTTTCTCTGTCTCTCTCTCTATCTCTCTTTGTCTCTCTCTCTCTCTCTCTCTCTCTCTCTCTCTGCTGTACAGCAATTCATGAATTTTATATTCTGTCGTTACATCAGTCCGAGGAGCTGAGAGATGCTGTCGTCAAACGATCCTCAACGGGCGGCTCGATCAGAAATCACAACAAGCCGAAAAATGATTTATGGAGATGGGCAGCCCTGAGCAACACTGCGAGGATGAATAATTGCTTCCCCCAGCCATAGCCGTGTACACACAATGACGGCTAATTATACTGCCACCACCACAGGGCCAAGACTGCACCAGTGTCGCTCACAGAGAGTCTTTCACACCCTGACACGCACACTATCAACCATCACAAGAAGAAGGACAGTTTAAAGCCTTCCAGCTATGAAGAATAACACTTTTATCTACAGGAGGCCTACATGTTCATTTACATACTGTCTAGAGTGTCATTGGTAAATGTTACTTTGTGAACTAGGGGTGGATCCGAATGAGAATGCAGATTTCAGCAAAGCACAAACAGTGGGCTTTACAAAAATGTATATCGTACAAATATTCTTTAAAATAATTTATTTCCATAAAAAAAACACACTCTGGGTTCTAGCACAGTTCTGCTAATCTTGTTTGCCCGGGATGAAGTTAGGCTATGGTTCACGTTAACCCTATAACCCACTCTAATATTATGATCAGTGTAGAAGTAGGGTTACCCTTTATGTGATTGTTTCGAACTACACGTCAAGGATTATGATATTTGCATAGCCTGTTAGGTCACTCTTCTGTAAGTTGAAACCATAAACAAACAAACAAATAAATATATACACAAATCAGTCGGTCAATCAATCAGCGGTTGACAACTTCTTTTATGAGACGAGTGCATGCTTAATTAATGTAAAGATTTATTTAGTGTTCATTGTGTATGAGGGAGGTCGTGAGACCAGCCCCTTCCGTCACTAGCACGTCACTGACAGCGGGAGTAATTTACGCACGCTGGCAAAACTGTAATAGGTCGCTTGTGTATAAACACAGCGGTTGGGCAAATCGCAGACACTATTCCGTTTTGTAAGACAACACGATGATCGAGTACGAAACGCTCAAAACAAAAGTGCTACAAGCGTCTGGAGTAAAAGTAACTGTATTAAATGTTAAATATGCATAAAATGGTAATAAAACTGGTGATAAAGTCTAAGCAATTGCTTTCATATTAGTGGATTAGCTTCACACAACGCCAATGATTAAAAACAGCTTATGTAGGCGACAGTATCAATAATAGTACGCCTACGAAATATAAAAAAGCCAAATTTGTAATTGAATATATGGGGACGTTAGCTTGTAATGATGCTGCTTTCAACCTTTTTTCTTTTATTTTAGCAGCAAAGCTTACAAATAACCGTATCATGCTTCGTTCCGTAGACTTATGTATACTGATTATCTATGACTGACAAATCATAAATACAGCACAGGGAACCAGACCCTCTCCTACTTCTGCCAAAATATGCTCATTCCAACATTAAAAAACCATAGTGTAATGACTCAAAGTGTATAAATAATTAATGCACGTTTGTAAATATTTAACATAACCTCAGTATAACTAGAGGGTCCTCTGGAAGAATGGGTGAATCAAGTTTAAGGGTATAAGGGTGTCAAGTATAAGGGTGAATCAGTTTGTGAGTGTCCATTTGAAAAGTACTTAGAAATGCATGTGACCTTGCACTGACCATGTACTCCTAGCATGGATTACTATTAGCCTTGTATCATTCCTCATGGTGAGAAAATCATAACCAAAGCAAGACAGACACAGTATCATCATGAGTGTTTAGATCTAAAGCTGGTACACACACACACACACCCTCAATTACACAAACTTCCACAAACAAACAGAGAAGAGCTCAGCTTGCACTGTTGCTTTCACATACAATACCACACTTCTTATGAACTCGATATGTCCACAACACCCTCCAACATGGGACGGCAGAGAAGTCATTAAATTTACACATCTGAATGAATTCACAGATTAATCTAAATCATAAAATATAAACGGCCTGTTGGTTAGGGGATACGAGCAAATCGTTATGAACTGTTATTCGCAGCAGTTTATTCGTGTCAGATCTCTAAGGAGGACCAGGGTGGCCATAAAACCACAATATATTACTCCTTCCAAACAGGCCATTCTCAGCACTCCCAACACTCACACACACACACACACACACACACACACACACAGAGAGAGAGAAAGAGAGAGGAGCGCAATCTCTAATTGTGGTGCATAATTTAGTGCAGTAGAATAGCAACATGCAATTTGTCTGCAATGCCAGGGTACATGGCGAAGCAAAGGCACAAATGTATTGCCTGCAGAAGCTTTGCCTTATTTCCTCTTTGATCTGTTTAATTAAGCTCTATCATTACTCCTCCTCCTTCCTCTAGGTTCCCTCCACAAGAGAAGAGAAACAGAGAGAGTACAGAGGGGTTACACTAAAGGAGAGGGTGACCATAACAGGAAACGCCAATCCTGCTTTGGAAAATTCTTTCAACTAATTTTCTCCCTCCTTGTTGAGATTCTGTAGCTGCTTATTGGTTGGAAGGTTGCAGGGCACTTTTATGAACTTACGATAAGCACAGATCATTCCTATGCACTCTTTTGATCAAACGTCTGTAAAAACTGCTCTGGTCGCTCTGTGTAGTGCTAGGTTCCAGCAGGCTGCTGTGTTGTGTCTTGAATCGATAGCATGTTACTGCATCGTTAAACATAGGATTTGGCCCGACTCTTTGCCCTATATGTGATGAATGAATATATATTTGCATTCATGCAGGCAGAAGCAGTTTATCCCTGGCAACACGAGACTGGTAATAATAAATAAAACACAACTTCCATTTCACTTAAAATCCAAAATGCCAAAAACCAAAAAAACCTTTTGCCTTCCACAAACAAAACACTGAAACTGGAGACATATACAGATGGGGAGATGAAAGGGGCGCAAAATAGAGAAAGATATGGAAAGGGGGAGAGGGAGAGAATGAAACAAGAAAGGCAGAGAAGAGAAGAAAGGGAGTGAGATGACCCAGGAGACTCCTCGCCCAGCTTACTGCAGGCTGGCTAACAGCTGGAAACTGACAGGCATGAAACCACAGCCCAGGCTGGGAGCTAAATCACATGAGGGCCCCAAGAGGTGACCCTGACCCCGCCCTCCCCACTCTCCAGTGCGTGGATGGAACACGCTGACACGTACACAAATACAAACACAGGTGAGAGCAGTCATTTCCAGAAAATGCAGTTAGCCTCCCTCCACAGTTCAGCCCTTTCTGTGGAGCTCCATCACTGACGCTGCTGGCCCAGGTAATGGATGAGGCTGGGAATACAGCAAACTCTGTTTTGGTTCAGCATTTGCTTTTTTTTCTGCTTCACAACTCAAGCTTGAGATGAAACACCTGCCAGGGACCTGTGGACTACATCTACAGAGTTCCTTCAGAGACCTTTAACTGTAAATACAGTACAGCACATATTTGGTGAATCATGTTTTTTTTTTGTACTTACCTAGGTCACTCTAACTTAAGGAATGGGTTTTTCTAGCATTTTTGTGGCATGAGAAATATATTGTATGAGCAGCCTTTCATTATTCATGTCAAGATTTACTTTGTGGTGTTTGTGATGTTTGGTGATAGGCTCTGGGTCTTCATAACCGGTTTCGGTCAAATGTAATAGCATGAAAGGGCAGAGAAAATCATCAGCGAAAATCATTTCCCCATGACAAGTTATTTAGTTATCTTTCAGTGGTGCAAGCAAGCAAAAATATTCCTGCTCCAATACTTTACGGGGTTATGATCATTTTGTTTGCATCTCACTATCTTAGAAGGATTCTTCTAAATCTGGAAGACACAACTTGTTTTCACCACACACTAAATTACACTGAAATGATTCTCAGTTCCTTATGTGATCTGTAGTGGAGGATGAAAGTTCTAACCTTAATCCACACTGTTCCTGGAGAGACCTGAACTTGCAAGACACTTGCAATATTTGTGCGTCTACAGCTCGGTTTAAACCAAACTCATTATGCATCGTATTCATCTGTAATTTCTGCACATAAAATCACCATTTATTTCATTATCATAATGCTTCACTAAGGGTCTAATGACAGTCATCAAGAAACTAAACAATAAACATTTATCTGATATTACTCCATGAACATTACCTACCTGGTCCTGAAGTTAGCTGGGTGAGGGTGTCCATCATAGAGGGATAAAAAATCATATTCCTCCTCCACTGCAAATGACTGAAAGACTATTTGAATGCGACTGCCCTCTTCTGCTACAAGAACCCATGTACAGTTTGCACCATTGGGATATCCATATGGAAAACCAGGGCTTTCAACTGTCCCGTTCCTCCCTTTTAACGTCCCACCACATGTATATATGAAACCTGCAGCAGAGAGAAACAGAAACACATAGCCAACGTTAGCCACAGAACCATCATAAAGGTCAAAATCAACAAAGAATAATAGTGGGAAACTGGTACAGAGGCAGAAGTTATGAACAGAAGTTATGTTGTAGTTAGGCACTTCGTAAGTATCGCGCTAAACAGAAGTTATGTTGTCGTTAGGCACTTCGTAAGTATCGCGCTAAACAGAAGTTATGTTGTAGTTAGGCACTTCGTAAGTATCGCGCTAAATTGTTGAAAGATAAACTACTCACATGTTTTTAATAATTGTTTGGATGTCAGTGTTTAATCTAGCTGTCATATGAATATTTCAGTCTGCAATAATTTTAGATAACGATGTTCAAAATATCTGCCTAAAAGATTAATTACATTTAATTAGGTTGAGTGGGCACAGAGGTGGCTTCTTCAGGAAGCTGAATGATCTTCAGCATGTTTGATAACAAACACACTCTTGGTCTGATTGCTGGTACTTAGACCAGTCTATTAAGACCAGTAATTGTATTTAAGGTCATTTTGGAAAATCGGTATTGATTTACTGCTCAAGAACTGGACTTCTTTAACTGCTGCATCAGCTCTTTGCTGGACACAATCAGTCTATGTAAGAATACTTTGATCGATTTATTTCTATAAAAATATTTTGGTTGATTTATTCCATACATATTTCATTTGTATAGGCAAACAAACAAACAAAACGAACAAACAAACAAAAACTCACTCACAATTTTATGATATATTAACATGTGGTTTTCCTGAAGGAGAAACAAGCAGTTTTAATGAAGTGGTTCACCAACAACTCCACTGTTGGTCATAATAAAGCTTTGGACATCCCTGCTGGTTCTGTGAAACACCGCCAGACAGTCATTCATTCGATTCTAAACAGGATCCTTTACTTGCACTCAAATTGAAAGGGACATTCCAGTTCAAAAAATATTCAAATAGCAATTTTAATAGATTTGACTTCAAATAAAAGACAAAATAAACTTAAAAAAGCAATTGTATCAAACCAAATATCTGACAGTAGTTTAACACTGTCATTTGTAAGTATATAAGTCTGTAAGTATTGGGTGATGTGTGTGTGTTGTGTGTGATATATACATATATTCAAGGACCAAGAACAGTTCCTTCAGGGCTGACGTGTTTGATGAAAAGCCACTTAAACCTTCAAAATTATTAGGCAGGGAAACAACCCTTTCATTAACTGGTATTTCGTAAGCCCAGTATGTAATAATACACACATTTGTGAAATCTTTCAAAACAGCAAGATTTCCCCAAGAGTAAAGTTCTACTAGAATTCCTTTATTTCCAACATTCATGGGAGTTTTCCAAATTACGTATGCCTTAAAAAAAAAAGGCTTTAAGATCCTTCATAAGATTTAGCCATATAATTTCCATCTAACAAAATTTGAGAAATCTGTGTTTTCTGTATAAGGAGAGTGGGATCTGTGTAACATAGCATCTGTGTAACATTGCAAAATGTCTACAGGCTAACTCTATGATCATTTTAATTGTACAAAGATTCTTTTTCTAAATTAATAGAACAAATATCATTTCTGCAACTGTGTTCCTGTGTTGGTTTTAAAGTTCAGTACATATTGTCCTTAATACTGATTTCCAACAACAAAAGCAACTTTTAACCCTAACTTTCTATACACTGATCACTTTTCTCTTCTTTGTAGTAATTTTGTCACATTATGTTTGAGTGCGAGGGACTAGGCAGGACACCAAGGTGTTCGCTTTCATGTTGATAGTTTTATTTAAAAGCAGAATAAAAATAAACACTCACTGGGACTTACACCGATAAATGTTACAAACACCGATAAATGATGTGAAACAGACACATGCTTATTAAATACACGCACATTATGACAGGAGCCACAAAATGCTGATGACATGTGCGTGCATGTTCGTGCACAAGCATGTACACCTACACACACACACAAGAACACTAAGACTTGAGGGAGGAATCGAGGGCGGCCACCGTGACCGTACACCCACCGTGACCGTACACCCACCGTACGACGGAACTACTCCTGGAATGCCAGACACCTGCGGACCCTCCCAGACCCACACCGAAGGGCAGGATCGAAGGACGGAATACCGCGATGGAACAAAGCAATCCCTGGAGCAGCCCCACCCAAGAGGGTACAGCCAACGGCGCCCTGCACCACCCCAAAAACCGTCGCTTTGCCAACAGTTTGATTTAAACATAAAATGAAAACCATTCACTGGGACTTTTTTTCGTTTTTGGTAGTAAAGCTTTCTTTTTAATTTATTAAAAAGAATAATCCTATCCTGAATCTTTTGGAATAAATAAATTAGATTAAATTAAAAGAACTACATCCACATTTTGTGGGATCATACACAATGCAAATAAAACAATTAAACACAGAAATAAACTCACAATAATTAGTACATAAATTATTATAAAATGTATGTAAACCCTATTTCCTGAATAAAAGTAAGTATGTTTTGTTGACCCTTCTTTCCATTGCAGGTGGACCCTTCTATTGAAGAGGTTTCTGAAACATCTGGGGACCTGAAGATACATGGTTGCAGTACCCAAGAAATGTATTAGCATTTTCTGGCTATTTGTAAGTAACACAGTTGAGTGGTAATTTATTACCGTGTGATGGTAGGCTGTGGTGCCATCTCGAATGAGACTCCATTTCAGAGATTGCTCTTTTTCTTTCCCAGTGACCCAGGTGCAGAGTCCAGATTCAGCAAAATGTTTTTCTGCTTTCTAATAGATCAATTCAGCAGGCTTCATCAAGGAGTATTACAACACAAAATTGAACCAAACGAGTCTGATAGTCGATTTAATACTCTGCAAAGCAGAAACATCATTCACTGTATTCTGTACGAACAGTTAACAGTAATAGCAGTAGGTACAACAGTTTCTGACCACAGGGCAGTGTTGCCTGGATATCTGTGGGCGTCACATCTTTCTCAACCCAGGAGGTTCAATGTCGTGAGTAAATCCCCCAGCAACACTGCTGTGTCTGATGTACTTCTAACAGTTCAACACCTACCACAGTGGCAGTCCTGAGTTGAAAATGGTCCTCTATCCAAATGGTATAAACTGAACTGGGAATCAGGTAGAGGGCAGCTGACAAGCAGCACATGGCAACAGATGCCTGTAAGGTATACCTAATAAAAACAGCCCGACGGTGTCGGTGCAATATAGCTGTTTCTTAAAAAAAGTGGCTGGTGAGTGTATCATGTTGGCACATTTAGTTGCCAACTAAACTAGTAACTATTGACACGTTACTACTGAGCTGAACTCAGAGGAGAAAGCACTTGATTCTAGCACATCTCTGTGAACATGCCTGATTGTCTCATGTATTGTCTCATATTGTCTCATATATTGATGTTGCGCATATTGTATATATTGTCTTGTATTTTACTCATTGAAGACATAGAAGAGAAGTGGCCATCATAGCTGTGTTAAAATAATTCATTTGTTGATTTTCTAGATGTTTTAAAATAATACTGATGTATAACAAATGCACTAGGGGTAAACATATTTTTCACTCTTAACTAAAATGCATTGAAATAATTTTTGCTCTCTTTGTATTCCCATTTGTGATTAAAGGTTTAGTGTTAAACTTTTGTCAGTTGATTGATCTCCCCAATCAGACTTGCTTGTCAAAGTTCAGTTTTGTGCTCCACGCTTCGCTGCCTCTAGTGGGTAGTGGGTATGTGAGTCAGTTGTACATGCTGTGTGCCAGGTCTGTTCGGTGCCAGGGGTACACTATGGGCCTGGGTACGACCTGCTGCTTGTCACTCTTCATCACTCAGCTGTTCAAACGGGATGCACTGTGAAGGCCAGTAGCACTTCAGGCCATCATCGTGCTGCAAGCTGCCATAGCAGACTAGCCCCAGTGTGGTGTGAGAGAAGGGCACAGAAGCTCACAAACCCGCTACACATTACACACACCAATACACACACCAGTACACACACACACCAATACACACACCAGTACAAACACCTATACACACACCAATACACACACCAGTACAAACACCTATACACACCAATACACATTACACACCAAAATCCATTACACACCAAAATTCTAGTTCATTCCAGTTCTAACCAGAATTTGAGGAATAATGTCTGGGACTAGTTGAATTTCTTTGTGGAAAAGAATGATGCAAGTTGCACCAGTCACAAGAGATGCTTGAGCTATGGACACACAAACACGCACACACACACACACACACACACACACACACACACACACCCTCAAACATGGGTGTGTTAACTTGGTTCGATCTAATGAGGGAATCGGGAAGACAGGCAAAACAGATTTATTACAACAAATCACAGATATTGCTGCTTTATATGAAATGAACTGGGACTATACTTCCAGTAAATCTGACACAGAGCACTCAGAAATCATAATGTTTATGACAGAGGGCATGGATACATTCAAATACTAGCAAATCAGTAGTGATATATCATATTAGCATGTATTTACATTTATAAGAAAAAAAACCCAATGAATAATATTTACCTTTTGGTACTTCACAGACTAAACGTTATTTCTCACATTTTCATCTTTCTGCCAGCTTTTAGGCTGAAGCTTTTATAAAGCAAAGAGTTAAAGGTACGTTTCATCAGTAAGAAGCCATATTGTTCCAGCACTGTCTCCAAGGAACCCTAATATAAAGTACCCTGCCTCTTGTGCTTTAGAGAAGCAGTAAGAGGAATGCAGGTTAACAAGATAAGCAAATGGCAGCCACTGAGGGTAAGTATTGTAGTGATGAGGAAATAAGGCACAGACATTGCAATTGATTGTGCTGGAGCTCCAGAGAGAGCACACTGAGCTAAATGACCATTTTGTTCCTAACCTAACCTCTGCAATGAGATTAATGCAGAGCTTCAGCACACTCTGCCCACTACCCTGGCTAAGCTGGCCTGGCTAGTGTGCTCAGGATCCATAGATAAAATACACACACAGGCATAATGAACAGTCAGCCTAATTAAGATTTACTATTTATCTCCTGCAAAGCCCTTAAGGAAGTAATTAACTGAGGTGCAGAGGAGTGATGCCATAGCTTTAGGATGGAGAAGTGACTCTTGAAGATCTTTTAAGATTTTAATGAACTGTTTTTTTTCCTATAAGAAGGCAACAATCAGCTTGGTAAGGAGCATCCAACAACCTCCAACACACTTCTGGCCATTAATGTAGTAATAGTTTTTTTTAATAAGGATATTTTATATGAATTACATCTCCACCACAGCAGGAATGACTTTCTGAGGCACTCAAGATACAATGTAGGCTTTTTAGAACAATGAACATACGTCTCACGTCTCAGTAAACTTTCAGAAAGCCTCAGAACCCCTGACTCTGAGCACCGGGTCAGAACCTACTCTGAGCTTTTGTGATCCTACCTCTGCACACATGTAAAATGGCTATTGCTTTAAATGGGCCACAAAACTTCACATCTCACTCCCTCCCACACTTACATGCACTCCTGCATTTTACTTTTCCCCTTGCTTCCACTTTTATGTTTTTAACTTTCCTCTCAAACACATACACACACACACACACACACACACACACGCAGACACACACACACACACCTGCAACAGCAATGAGAGGAATGCAGACTAAAAACAGCCAACACATTTATTCCCTAGAAAAAGAAATTTTAGACCTAAATAGAAATTTTAGATTTAAAGTTATTTATATTTATATTAATTAATGAAATCCTTAGAAGACATATAGTTATATACAGAGGATTATGCACAGAGAAGCACTTTTATCTTTCCAAGACTATGAATAATAATCAAAACAACACTAGACAATACTAATTACTCTCATCCATCACTTATCGTTATCCCTCCTTGTTCACACAGTGACTCTTCCAAGCATCTGTGTGATGATACTGCTCTTTTAGAAGAAGTTCTATAATATTTGGTCTAATGTAGAATTATTCACTCACAGAGTGCTGATCTTGCTGCCGTATCCCAAGCCTTTACACAATCCAGACTAATCCAGAACACCTTCAGATTAATTTCCACTTATCATTCTTGTCACAGTGTCTACAGAAGATTGTACTAAAAACACTGGAGCAAGCAGCGACTGATCTGAAATGAAACCTATATACGAACTCTATTTTCTTGTACATGGGACAATGGGTAATGCTGCTCACAATCTACAGAAATACTGGCACACAATCACACATCACATATATGATGTAGGCATTCCTTCAGAGACCCAGATGCTGTGATATTGATGTGTTTCTTTTCATTTTTAACCCCCTTTCTGCTTGAGTACCTGAGAAGATAACCACTGTATTACAGTACCTTTGGAGTTCTACTTTATGGTGTCCTGTTGCCTGAGGCAAGCAGCTACAGCACTGCTCATAGCTCCTGTCTCCCTGCATGCTGTGTGTGGATGCTGACACACTGCAGACACGTGTGCAGCTTCTGGGGGCGTGAGCCGAGAGCGTGAGGAGCCACTCCACCTTCTTACCAGTCTCTCTGCCAGGTTTGCTTGGCAGAGGCCCGCGTCTCGTTTTCACCTTGGCACGTAGCCGCCCCAACCCCCCCCAACCCCCCCCCCCCTGCCATCCAGCGTTCATTACAAATCCTGCTGCCATCTCGAGTCACTGGTTCCACACCGCGACTTTCTTACCGCTGACAACTTGAAGCAATCTGCCAAGACTTTTCAAGCATGTGCTCAATGAAAGCTCAATTTCAAGCATGTGCTCTATGGAATCAAGCAGTCAGGTTTGCAATAGCCATTAAATTATGTATAGCACCAGTCAAAAGTTTGGACACACCTTCAAATTCAATGTTTTTTCCCCCCTACATTGTAAATGAATACTGCAGTCATAAGGAACACATAAAGAATCACGCAGTAAACTTAAAAGTGTTAAACAAACAAACCTTTTAGCTTTGATTACAGCTTTGCACACTCAATCAGCTTCATGAGGCTGATTGTTGGCTGTTTTGCCTTCACTCTGTGGTCCAACTCATCCCAAACCATCTCAGTTGGGTTTAGATTAGGTGATTGTGGAGGCCAGGTCATCTGACACAACACTCCATCACCCTCTTTCTTGGTCAAATAGCCCTTCCATAGCCTGGAGGTGTGTTTGGGGTCATTGTCCTGTTGAAAATCAAATGATGGTCCCACGAAGTACAAACCAGATGGGATGGCATGCTGCTGCAGAATACTATGGTAACCATGCTGGTTAAGTGTGCCTTGGATTTTGAATAAGTGGCCAACATTGTCACCGGCAAAGCACAACACCATCACACTTCCTCCTCCATACTTCACCACACCATCACACCTCCTCCTCCATACTTCACCACACCATCACACCTCCTCCCCCATACTTCACCACACCATCACACCTCCTCCTCCATACTTCACCACACCATCACACCTCCTCCTCCATACTTCACGGTGGGAACTTCACATGTAGGAACCAGCCACTCATCTTTTCTGTGTCTTAGACATGGCGTTTGGAACCAAAAATCTCAAATTTGGACTCATCATATCAAAGGACAGATTTCCACTGGTCTGATGTCCGTTCCTTGTGTTCTTGGCCCAAGCCATTCTCTTCCTCTTGTTGTTATTCCTTAAAAGTGGTTTCTTTGCAGCAATTCGATCATAAAGTTCAGATTCATGCAGTCTTCTCTGGACAGTTGATGAGATGTGTGTGCTGCTTGAACTCTGTGAAGCATTTAAAGGGGCTCTAATCTGAGTTGCTGTTAACTTGTGGTTTCTGAGGGTGGTAACTCTGATGAACTTGTGTTGTGTAACAAAGGTAATTCTTGGTCTTCCTTTTCTGGGGCGGTCCTGATGAGAGCCAGTTTCATCATAACGTTTGATGGTCTTTACAACTACACTTGAGGATAGATTTTTCGGATTCACTGACCTTTATTTCTTTACTTAGTTGTGTAGTTCTTGCCACATTATGGATTAGAACATTACTCAAATAGGGCTGGTCACTGTATACCAACTCTACCTCTAACACATTTAGAGGGCAAGCAATTCAAGAAATTAACTCTTGACAAGGTACAGCTGTTAACTGAAAGCCATTTCAGGTAACTACCTCATAAAACTGAATGAGAAAATGCCAATATGTGCAAAGCTCTCATATTAAGGAAGAAGTGCCAACTTTGAAGAATCTTAAATATAAGACATATTCTGGTTTGTTACTAAATAATTCCATATGCATTTCTTTATAGTTTGCATGACTTTAGCATTAATATACAATGCAGAAAATATAAACTAATGAAAAAAACAGTGAATTTGAAGGTATGTCTAAACTTTTAAGTGGTACTGTATGTGAGTGTCCTTGTGATTAGCAAGTAGAAAGACTGCAATGGCTGTAAAAATACAATGGATTGAAATCACATTGAAATGTGTAAAGGATGGACTTTGATCCTTCCCTCACTACTTTCCCTGTGTCGTCCTTCATTCAGTTTTTATCGATACAGCACTTGCCAGCAATCCTTACAAACATGGCTGCTGATAGCCCCAGTAATGACATAACAAGCACAATTCCTGTGAACTGTCACTTTTGTTTCTTCAAATATCAAATTTGATGCATCAAATGACTTTACTCTGCTGTGGCTGTAGGCAGCAAAGCCCTGCATTGACATATCAACAGGAAGACAGAGGAAAGAGAAAACCTGGTGTAGTGGATTTATTATATCCTCTGCATAATATGAACCAAGTGCTCAGACAACCCAATGCACAGTGGTGAAGAACGTCTTACGGTGTGGCCCATGGGTCCCCCTCCCAGCTATGACGCTGAGGGAGAGGGCAGCCGGGCAGGAGCAGAGTCACATCTCATTGTCTCTGCTCTGCTGGATATCTGAACATGCCACACCAGGATCTCACATGCTGCAGGTCTATTTTTCTCAAGGAGAAGAAGCAGTGATGGACATTGCTGGTGATTTTTGAGAATGAATATGCCTCTAGAGAAAGCACTCTAATGTAAGGATCCGCCATGCATACACTAACCACCCATCACAATGTAGAGA
>JAOXYF010000005.1:11752526-11818190 GCA_028565775.1 Sternarchorhynchus goeldii | reverse complement strand
GAAAGCACTCTAATGTTAGGACCCTCCATGCATACAAAGACCACCCATCACAATGTAGAGAGAAAGCACTCTAATGTTAGGACCCTCCATGCATACAAAGACCACCCATCACAATGTAGAGAGAAAGCACTCTAATGTAAGGACCCTCCATGCACACATAGACCACCCATCACAATGTAGACAGATGAGCATTCATATGTTCATATGAGAGTTTGCATAAAACTCTTTGCATGTATTCCTCTCATTTCTTTATAACTCTGTGCCTAAGAAGTGATGTACACCGGTGAAGACCTATCTTAAACTTTTCACACCATCTAGCTTTCTAGAATTCACTTTTTCTAGAACTCTAGAACACAGCCTACACTACCACATCACTATGAGAAAAACACTAGCACTCCTAATCTATATAAGAACATGTTTTTTACCACGAGGGGAAAAACCAAGCAAGAAAGGAAGCAGTAGAGATGCCAATCAAACAGAGACGTCAATCAAAGGCTCAGCAACAGTAGTGGAGTAAACATGAGGATGTACTAGGGCGTGTGACTATGCACGGGTGCCATATACATGGGGTTTTGAGATTTAAGAGACCAGTGATCATGACTGACTTCATCATAGGAACAGGAAGCATCACAGTACCCTTACACATGGCCAGTGATAGGCTGTTTAGCTTTGCTATTGGTACGTGAACAGATTTCTCATTTGGATTAAAAAGTGCAGATCGCAAAAGATGACATTTATGATAAATGTTATTTTGTATGTTATCCTGATGTAAAGTATATATATTAAAAAAAAAATTACATTTTGTAATATTAATCTAATAACGTTTATGTTGCTAAATTGTAATTCTTTTAGGTGAATACCGCATAGACGTCTGGGACCTTTGTGACATCTGTCATAGCACCAGCTCCCTTTTAATTATGAGAACACCACACCTCCTATTGTAGAGGACTGGATACTAGTGCAGAACATGTAATATCCACTCTCTGTAATTCTTTGCAAGCTATTCATTCACTCTCAATGGAAGGTATTCTGACATTGTAGGAGGAAGATCTAGTGATATGGCCTGGGACATGATGTTGGATACTTGGTCTGAAAAGCATTAAGATATTTTAAATGAATACTTGGCACAGACCTCTATGGTTTAAGATAACTTTGAGAATATTTAAGTACATTTAAGCACAGTATGCACTGTACCAAGACAAGACTGCATAAGTGGTTTTCAAATGTTGCACCAATTTGTGATGAATATAATTCAGAAAGAGTTCATTATCAAAGTGTAAAAATCTGTTTAACAACAAAACATTTTGTTTTTTCTGGAAATGTACAAAAAATTCCCAATAAAGTCATGTCACGTTCTTTTAGCAAATATATAAATAAAATCCCAGACAAAGACAAAAGCCCCTCTGGCTTGCTTCTCCTCGCTTCTGCTCACCTTTAACCTCCCCACAAACATGCACACACATACACACAACGAGCTCTGTCACAGTGCTAGTGTAACCACAGTTGAGTACAGTTCATTAGCAGAAGGTCTTCAGTGGTGATGTTTCTCAGGTTGTATAATGATTACATACACTAGGACACCAAACTGCATATATTTGCTTTTCACTGAAGAAAACAAGTTCAGCCAGTGACTGAAATAGCTGTCAAAATACTGGGAAGGGATGGTCTAGTCTGTTTTTACTCTTTATACTACATATTAAACAAATTCCAATGTGATCCAGTACTTAGAGTTCAATGAATGTTTAAAGCATTTGACTATATCCGGCTGGGCACAAATACAAGTTTTAATTCCTCACTGGGGGATTTGTTGTGCAGAACTTTTAGACTAAAGAAACAGTAATGGGGGAACTTGAACAATTTAAATTCACCAAATTCCATTTATTTATACTATTTTGCCATTTCCTGCAATGCTTCTCTAGCCAGTCAAGACCATTTGAGTGAAGGCCAGAAACACCCGGACCTTTCTCACCTTCACTTCATTAAAGCCTCTTCTAACTGGTCTCTTTGGTGAAATCCCAACCACCAAACCTCCATCTACGAAGCGTGCAAACACTTTCTCTCTCTGCCCACCTCTCTCTCTCTCTCTCTCTCTCTCTATTTCTCTTTGCCCACCTCTCTCTCTCTCTCTCTCTCTCTCTCTCTATTTCTCTCTGCCCACCTCTCCCAGTTTATCCTATTTAGAGAGGAGTTCTTCCAGATTCCTCTTCTCACATGGTTATGTTGTGTGTTAGCACTTTGTTGTTCTGTGTCCTGAGCTGCTCCACAGATTACTGCATGTATACTCATGCAAGACCTTAGATTTCAGGATCAAAGGTGCAAGGAAGTATCTAAAATCCCCTAATCCCACTCCGAATAATCTCTGAATAAAACAGCAATATTATAATATCCAACACCCCACTCTCTAACTGTCATGTGTTTTGGCTCTTTCAAGAGCCTCTTTCCAATACCTAATATCTACTATAGTGGAAACTACACCTTGGGCTAATGAGCTGTCTTTATCACTGGGAGCGGAAGCATCAAAAATAGGTCTTTGCTACTTTATTCACTGCCACTTCAAAGAGATATTTTAATCCAACTCTTCATGCCGTCTTTGTTCTGCTCAGGATTGAATTTTTGTTTCAAGCACAGTTATGGAATACTGCTTCAGTCTCAGTTCATTTATGCTAAAGTGTGTTTAATGTTGATATTTTTGTTTTAGTAGGGTAGCCCCAACGCAATCCCCCCCCTTGAGCATTTCAATAAACATTCATTTTGTTTTAAACTTAATGTTGTGTAAGATTTATATAACCTCCATAAAAAGTAGTTACATATACTTACATTATATGTTAAAACACGGCACATTAGGATTTTTTAAATGAATATAATTTACTTGGTCTCTGTGAGATGCTGAGCAGCCTAAGATGAGAAGAAGATGAAAAACAGAACGTTTGCCAAGTTATACAATCCAGTGGAAATTCTGCCTCATTTTATTGTCAGTGTATTGTCAGTAAATGGCTGCTAATTAAAGTGTGTGGAAGGAGTGTTTCTCCCTCTCCTTCTCTCCTCCTCCACTTCAGTGCCTCTCTGCTGGTGTTTATATAATTTCTCTACTTTTGAACCTTTCTTTCACCTTTTTCTCCTGTCCTAAAGAATCAGGGAGAATGAAGCACACAGAGAACCTAACCCTTGGTTACCATGGTAACCAGACAAGAGAGTGTGTGTGTGTGTGTGTGTGTGATTTTCAGGGAACATACATTGTCCCTTTCACATGCGTACAATGATTTTTAGAGATTGGTCCAAATGAAATTGAAAAAGATTGAGTGCTTTGATGAACATATGAATTCCCATCAGATTTTATCGCGGTCTTTAATCCATGTGCTCTTACTACATATGCAATGAATGACAAGAGCTCGGAGATCAACTGAGAAAAAAATCTCCTCATTACATGACTGATGGAAATGGAGCTGTAAAGACTTAAAGCTGGACAATAATTGAGGATTACTGTTAATGAATGTGCTTATAGAACAGTAATTAGATTCAATATGCTCATATTAGTCCGTGGTTATTTTTTTCAATATACAGTAATAAGTCAGACTATGGAGGAAGAAGGTAATGGAACAGACTGCCCAAAAACAAGAGTATTTTTCACTTTTGTTCCTAGGCAGATCACAAATGTCCTGGGAAGTTATATGTAAAATGTCTGAATCTTTATTTTGGTCCAAATGTCAGATTTGCAAATGCCAGTTTAGTGCTGGTATTTTTTTTTTAGTGTTTGGACTTACTGATTATTCCACATTTTGCTTTTGCTTTGTAACACTGTCACCCCCTGCAACACCAAGGAATATTGTAGCTACAGGATGAAAAATGAAGCATGTTGAATTCCAAGAAGTAATGCGACCACACTAGTTTGTAACATGTGGCATGGCTCTGTTGGTGACGTGCTGTGTTTCCTGTATGAGGATTAGCTATGGCATCAGTGTATTAGGGTCAGCCACTGTGGCATGGTGCACAGATGGAGGAGGCCCTCTGGAGAGGGAAAACATCTCCAGGCCTAGAACACGCCACACACACACACACACACACACACACACATCCACCGCACACTGTAGTGGGTTCCAAGGATCTTTGGCCTGTACTACACACCCGCTTCAAAGGCTAAGAACAGGTTAATCCCAAGTGTGCAGAAAACAGGGAGAGAAACAGGTAAAAGTTCCTTCATGTAGATTTAAAAGCAAGGGGCACAGATATAGCCATGGATATTCCATTGGTATTTACTGAAAAGTTATCAGATGTTATGCAGTTGCATGGTCCACCCTGGGAATGAATGCTATGTTATAAAAATGCCCAGGTTGAATACCAACATGTTCACTTCCTACTTCTTCAGAAGAAAACTATTAGTCTAAAACATGGTTTTCAGTGTGCAGAGTTTATAATATATAAGCATGGAAAAAGGTATGGTACATTTTTCAGTATTCAAATAAAATCTACATAAAATGAATTTGATGTATACAAAAAGTTGAACCAAAAACTTTTTTCAGGCCAAGTAACTTAACTCTGAAAAAAGACCAAATTTCCAAGTCACTGGTCCAAGAATGAATAATAATACTATAAACTCAAAAATATTCCCAAAAATGAAGCCTCAAATGAGAAGAATAGAATCTCTTTCTACCTGAAAAAGCTTCCATGGAGACCTTTGTGTCTTTGTGTGTCCTTGTGTCTCAGTCAGGGACAGAACTAGCTTGTCAGCTAAAATAACTAAAAGCAGTTATATTAGTAGAATGGCTGCAGTGCTGGTACTGTGTTTAAAGAACCTTCATTTACAGACTAGTGCCCCCCGACCACACAGTCACCCACGGGGGGCACGGGGGGGCGTGGAGCACAGCACTGGTAACAGTGTTGCATGAAAAAAAAAAATATGGACAATTATTGTGAGCAGTGAAGTAACTACAGGCATTGGACTGAAAACTGAAGTAAATTCTTTAAAAATGTGCTCTGTTGGTAATTCAGCACTGATGATGTCAGTCAAAGGAATGACTCAGTTCAGGATACGGTCGGTAAGTGTGGCCCCATTTGTATGCAAGGAAATTAAAGTATCTGATCAGCATAAGTCTGATCTGATCTGCTCAGATAAACGTGATTCAACGCAGGACCATACGAGCAGTTTATTCTGCATAATGCAAAGATAAAAAACACAGTCTTTGAGCAAATCTGTGTGTGTGTGTGTTTGTGTGTGTGTGCACGCTCATCAGAAAACACATGATCCTGATGAGATCAGACTAGGACTCAGGAGAACTGTGTAATGGCACAGGTTCTCATCAGGGTGCCCATAATATAATACAGTCTTTGAGATCTAAGAACAGCTCCAGTCTTCAGATCAGCTGGGATTATTTTCTCAGCTTTCTTCTGTCTGTGAAACCACCTCTCCTTTCTATTCCTCTGATTTGTGGGTAATTGAGAAGGATGAAAAGAGCAAACGCAGCAGCTTTCACATAAATGATGCCAAAGGGAAGCCTTAGCCAAAGCTACCTGGATTCATCATTGTGTTTATCTTGCTATTTTCTTGCTTGATCTGTCTTATCCAGTACAAGAAGGCCATGTGTTGTGGAAGGAGAACATATCTGACAAGTGACAAATAAAACCTGATTTGATTTCATCTGAAGGTGCTAGGTCAGGTGGAATCATCTCTTTCACTCTGGACTTAGTCTTGTCAGTACAAGGCTCATAAAAATACTGAAAAATCTGGCCTTGCCTGACAAAGGCGATGACTCTTTGGAAAGGCGATGACTCTTTGGAAAGGCTATGACTCTTTGGAAACGTGGGTGTGAAAGAATGTGTGTGGAGAGAGAAGCTTTAGCTGAACATAAGAATTTATGGGGGATTCTGACATACGTCTTCATATCAGATATCTCTTTGATTGGATATCCTAGGCCAATTAGGATAATCTACTACTACTGTTTAGATGCTACTATCTCTACAATCAGAAATGCAGATGCAATTTGCAAATGAGTCACTGAGGGTTGTGGGTGCTTTCACGTTTTTGTTTTCTTCGTTTTCCTTCACACATTATTTGTTTATCTCTCCTGAGAGGCTGAGTCATGCAACCTTTTCAGTTTTTCAGTTGAAACTCTAAAAACACCTTGGCTGCCATGTTGTGCCAGGTTCCTACCCCATTACACACTTTCAGATTTAAGTTAACAGAGTGTTTGTGAAAGAAAAAAAATGGCTTGATGTTCATTATGTAGGACGTAATTGCACGAGACCCTCTGCCTCCCTAAACTGGTGAAGGCTATAATATACAACATGCAGTATACAACCTACTAATGTATGTGTACTGTGGGATAATGTTGCAGTTTACACTTATTAGGGTTGATGTCTATTCCAACCTAGCTGTATGCTGAAACTAATATAACACAGATATTACATTTCAGTCGTAGTTAGGCAATATGTTCAATATTGAATTGCAAAGAAGAAAAAGCGAACTTCACAATCATTAAAATAAGTGAACTGAACAATCACTTAAATGCTCATGAAAACTATATGCAGTTGTTTACTGTTGCCAAAAAACCACCAGTCCATTAGTAAGAGGATATATTTAAGCTGAACTCAATGATTCTTTAGTTGCACTTACATTCACCTCAGTGCCCAGAACACACTACTGAACACGCTACTGAACACACTACTGAACACGCTACTGCCTGCACTTAAATGGGCCTCTTTGCTCAGGATAGAAATCGTTGCCAGCTAATTTCATGCATACATTGGCAAAGACCTCTCGTCCCTCTACTTATAAAAAAGCATGGTCTTCCTATTTAGTTTTTTCACCAGGGATTTATATCAGGTCTAGAAATAATGAAATCTTTTGCAGTGCAATTATTACAGCGATCAGTGATGTCATTTCACATACACAAAGAAGGAATTTATTTTATATTGAGCTCTGGGCAAAAGATCCTACTGTGTGGTAAACTAATTAGATGTGCAATTAGCCCTTCCTCGACAAAAGCAGTGTTTCCTTTTATCCTGTTCTCTTGGGTGGGCTGAAGGTTTCATTTAGTTTTGGTGGCATCAAACATGGATCAAACCAGAGTGAGGAGACCATTCCTCTGTCAGCATGGGTACAAGAAGCAGTGCAGATTGTGTACCAAAGGAAAGAGGGTCATGTGAAAAACCAACGAACGCTCCCACCATAGAGAGGAGAGAACCCTACACACTGAACATTCAGTGAAAGATGATGGTTTTTTTCAATAAAGCAATTAGAAAAGCAGTGTGTGATGATGGTCAATCCTTATGTCAGTCTGCTCAATACAAGGTTATTACCTTTGCGTGAACCTATCCACACAGAAGTCAAAGAAACCTTTCCTTCGTTTGCTTCCACAGCGAGTTATTGACCGAAGGTTCTGAGTAATGGTTTCAGAAGGCCACCTTCATCTAGCTTTGATTATCTTAATATTTTGATTACTAGACAACACTTGTGGTTGACTGACTGTGTTTCATAAGATGGAGAAAGACATGCATCGACAAAGAATTTTTATCACTTGGAGATTTTCTGTTGTCTTTTTCATGGAGACAAACAGAAGTGTGCTGACAGAACAGGCAGCATAAGAAAAGAGTCAACAAGGGAATGAGAATGAACTTAGACCACTGGGCCACCATTTCATAAAAAGAAAAGCTAATATTTTCACAGGAAGTAAAGTGAATTTCATGACAAATATCCATGTATTTAGTGTTTGAGTAGAACCTTGTAATACAAAAATAACTGAGCTCCTATGTTTACTTTAAAATAATTGAAAAGTATTTGTAACCGAATCCTGATCAGCAGAACCATGCAGTTAAAGATGAACATCTGCCTAACATACACACACACACACACACACACACACACTAACTAGTCACAGTGCCGTCATGCTTGTGCAGTGGTGCAGAATTCAGAATGATCTCCTGGCAAGCTAGATAAAAACAGCAACATACGGCCAGAGAAATCAGCGTGACCAGATACCTTCCAAGTGTGACATTGTGTTTCATGTCTCAATGATGTCCACGGTGTACTTTGGGCATGTTTGTGGCAGCAGTCTTCAAAAGGGCACAACAAGATAAACTGGAATGCAGCAGCACTAAACATAAATAATGAGCAGAATAATGAAATCGCAAAGAATTCCAGTGAGGTTAATACACGATGACACTACACAGCTAAATGACACATGATCAAAATCATCACTGTGATCACAATTTGTTTGGGCTTCCATTAATTGCACATAAGAGTGCAGGCACACATCAGTACGAAACCATGGGCCTTTCTCAGTACTGTGGTGGGTACTGATTCAGTGACCATCCACGGACCTCCTGCTGTTTGGCTGTTTTTACAAGCCCTACCGCCACTGTCAATGACTGCAAGGGCAGGATTTCTCATCTGTGCCACTCATCTGTGCCCCACCAAAAGCGCTGGTAGATCTGTAGTGCCCACTGAGAACTGGTACTGACTATCTATTGAAATTTTCAGAATGGAATGAAAAAGTCCAATTTGCATGAACTTATCCATGCGTAAACACCAGCAAGACTCTAGATGAAATAGCACAGAGGAGAATTACTAACTCTGAGACTCAGCAAACTGGCATGAAATTAAGAACGAATGAAAAAAGATAGCGAGAGAAACCTGCCGCACAGCTCATCCAGAGCACCTGGAGCTTCCTCTGCTGATGACATGAGTTTAAAAAGACCAGGTGGACTCTACAGAACTTTCCCAAGCACAACATTGGCTAGTTGCTCATATTTAACAACCACTTCCCCTGTGTGAGCCACTTTGCACACCTATCAGAGTGCACCCTTGGATCTGTGGAATTCACAACCCTAATGATCTGACACTTGTGCAGAACCAAAGCCACTTTCATCAGTCTGTATGCATCACTTGTAAATCTGTCCAATCTCAGATGCTCCTAACGAATGTTGCATGACCGTCTTGATGAATCACAGACATTCACTATGTCTCTCAGATACTGGATTTCTGTGAGTCGTACAGCTGTTCTGTCATACTGTAGTCATATCCAGTGTCAATATTTTTATTATAACTGTACTGTAGTTATTCAATATTGTGAAGCTCTGATGTAAAGAGTAAGTGCACTGTCGGGTTGACGACAGGACTCTGTTCAGGCCAGTCAAGTTCATCCACACCAGACTCTGCCATCCATGTCTTTATGGACCTTGCTTGTCATTTGGATGGGTGAGTGAATACTTTTGGCAATATAGTGTATATAACCAATCACCCATGTTGTGCGATGGTCTGTATAAAGAAAGAGTCTGAATTAGAAGGTAAGCGTTGATCTCTAATGATTGATTCTGTCATGCTATCTGCATCAGACTGAACAACTTGTCTCCATCGCCTTTGTCCAGTGTAAAGCTCAGTGTGTTTCTGTCTCAACAACAAGCTTTGCTAACTCCAGTTATTGGATGCAATGAACCAGCAGGTCTCTAGCGGATAGACTGTAATTCAGAATGAAGCACCGATGGTGTACATATCAGAGAATGATCAAACAGAAAGACACTGCAGTATGCCACACACTTAACAAACTCTCTTTCATCTTGAAGAAATGCTCCCTTTGATACTGCTTTTATTCTCTTGAAGCTGATCAGTGTGGCAACTAAAGCAGACTCTTTGGTTATCCACAATGCTCTTCCTCCAGCACCAGATCAGAATGTACGGGGAATGTGGATGAGCTACAGTATTGCCAGAAGCATCCGTTATGTATGTCATCAGTGGGAGGAGAGGCAGAGATAGCATCTATGATAGCATCTATGCCTCTTCTCTTTTGATCTGTTTTGTTTGCTTGTTTGTTCCTTTTTCAAGCCACAAAAACCCAAATGCATCTTGCCATATTCATCTTGCTAATTGTTCTTTCTTTGATTTGTAATGCTTTGAATCTGGATTTATATCTGAGGGAAAAGAATTCCACTAAAAAACAGGAAGGCTTTGTGGAGAAATCTGTAAAATTCCTCTATGTGCTTAATTTCCTTCTTATTTCCTTTCATCTTTCTTCATGTCAAAGCTTGAAAAATCGCTGCCAGCAGGTGAAATGAGGTCAAGGACAAACCTTTATAAGCCCCCCTACATCCCCAAATCATACCAGTATTAGAGCTTTGCTCGAGTTTGAGTTTCATTCTTTTCATGTGCACAGGGGACGGACATATTCGTGTCTTCCTTGAAGTAGCAGTGATTGAAAATGGGTGCAGAGCCAACTCTCTCAAGCCCAGGTCCACTGATCAAAGAGTCAAAGAGTTTTGGAAGTGAGACTAGCTGATCCTTCTTTGTTTGCAACAGTTTGGCAATGCACTCGGGCCACAGCCACGACCAAAAAGACTTCAAAGACTCTTCTCCCTCTCCAGCCCACCTTTAAATAGTGCAGGGTGGAGCACTCTACTGAAGGGTTCAGCAGGACATAAAATATTCCTTTGACTTGCCAGGGAACAGAAAGCGGAATTGCCTAATTTGATTTAACACTAACCCCCCTCCCCCGTTAATCTCCTGTGGTGTCATGATTGTCATGTCTGACAGTATAAACATGCCTCAACAAAGAACAGACCCACCCAGCAGCAGTAGTGGAGTAGCAGCGCTTCTCTGGCCCGCTGGAGAAGGCGTAAGGACGGCGTCTCGGGCCGACATGCGAGCTCCGTCAAGAATAATTATGTTCTGTCCTACAGCCTCAGATGGGTCTTAAAAGCCTAATACTCAAAAAGTGATACAACAGCCCAACAGATCCTTGCCGATAAGCCCCTAAAAAGGGCAAGCTGAGCTCTTTCGAGATCTATCGATCCACTTCAACATGCCTGTCCGATCAAGGCTCACACCGGACTCCCCAAAGCAATTTACGCTAAGGTAGGCTGTCACAACCAAAATGAAAAGTCATTATTTCATAAAAAAATAGATGGTAGGATGAATGTGTAACCTAGACTGCTACGAAACTTACGAAACTCAATCATGGTATTGTATTATGATATTAACAACAGCATGATACCCAGTTTAATGCATCACTTCTCTAGTATAATTAGCTAAAATGACACAGAGATGGAAAATGATGAGGAACTTTACCTTTGTACATTAATTAAAAATAAGTTTGACCACTACTAACATACTGCATGATGTGACATTTAGAAAGACCGTTATCTCACAGGCACTCTAACATTTTATTTATTTATTTACTACAATATATTCTCCCATTAATTACGCAGTCAAAGTAAAGGCAAGGGGAAGTTTAGTTTGGATTATAACGATAGCAGAAGTAGACGGCTGTCATCACTGCCATGTTTACCATGAGAAGAGAAATTCACTAGACCATGGAAATCCACAGGCAGAGGAAAGCATGATGAAACTGGTAGAAATATAAGCTTCTACAGACGCAAACCTCTAGCACAGGTCTTGCTATGCAACCTCAGCAATTCTGTATTTAAATCAGAGAACCATCAATATTACACAGCACAGAGCCACAGTGTAAAATGTACTTTTTTGATGCATACAGCCTATAAATCACCCATTTACACCTTTGCTGAATAAGCGTATTTCTCTGCCTAAGAGAGTGGGGCTCACATGGATCATATAAGTCTCAGTGAAAGAAGCAACGTGACTCAGGATTGCAGGACCTTCTGTGTGGGTTATCTGGCTCCAAATCCAAAGTAAGACAATGTGTGTCATTAGCGTGATAAAATAAACATGGCTTCCAACAGTCCTGAACATCGCAGAAGTGAATTTATGGAGTATTGACAATGTTCATAATTAAAATTCCTTCAAATGCACATTGTAGTATACCATTACAAAAAATCTTCTAATTTCAAAGGATAAACTCTACATTTTGCCCACAAAATCATGATGATCACCTACCTGTGTTTGTAAATTGCAATTCTACTCTTGTTACCGAATATATTACAGTGATTTAAGACACCTGTGAACCTACCATTTTCTTTTTATAGGTTTGTGGTTAAAGGAACCCTTGTGCAGCAGGACCTCCACCATGCTCAGGTCAAAGATGTGAGACCATCCATCTGGTGCTGTGGTGTAGCTGCCATTCTCTAACCGTGGGATTGTTCTCTGGAGGAGCAGGACAGATGCTGGGTGTGGAGGCTACATAGGACATTACACATCCTATATTATTCCCAATACTCCAGGAATCCCTCACTTGCCCTACGAAATTACTGCCTCATGCTCACACCCACATGCCTGGCTCTTCAGTGTCCACACCAGCAGTCAAAACAGATCATTACTGGGGGGTTTTATAGGACACCAAATTACACCTACACACAAGTCCAGGCATGCGTGTAAGTGTGCAGGATTTCATGACTACTAAAACAAAAACAGATTTTACACTCTCCCTATCTTTCTTTTTCGCTTCATGGTGGATGTAAACAACCTCCATCACAATAACCTTGTTGGTACATTATCGTCTCATTCCTGTTTCCAGCATTATTGCATTTTCTTCTCTCTTCGCTTGGCGAAGCACTTAGTGAGCTTGAGTGGAAGAAAGAAGATATTTAAGCAAAGTGCAAGAGGGTGGAGCAACAGCCTTTGCAAGTGTGGAGTAAATGTGGTGGAGCTGTTAATGACATGTAGACAAGCAAAGGTAGGCTTTTTGGGGTCAAAATCCAAGCTAATAATATGAAGTGGTGTCACAGCACATAAACCTCCGTCAGGGAGAAATAGGGAGCAAAAGAGGAAGAGAGGGAATGGAGAGAAAGAGAGAGAGAGGTAAAGTGAGAGAGTG
Organism: Sternarchorhynchus goeldii; assembly: GCA_028565775.1. Classification (NCBI taxonomy): domain Eukaryota; kingdom Metazoa; phylum Chordata; class Actinopteri; order Gymnotiformes; family Apteronotidae; genus Sternarchorhynchus; species Sternarchorhynchus goeldii. The sequence goes on along the minus strand of JAOXYF010000005.1, from coordinate 11,805,474 downwards.
TGTGAGGATTGTTATTGTGTGAGAGAGTGTGTATGAGAGAGCGTGTGTGTGAGAGAAGGATTGTTAGTGTGTGAGAGAGGGTGTGAGAGAGTGTGTGAGAGAGGGGGAATGAGCCCCAGCTGCTCCTTCAGCTGGTAAAGGTGTTTGTTCTGTATCATGTTATGTGCTCTAAGGCCACTTCCTTCACACACACTGCCCACGAGACCCCCGCGCCCCCCCATCACCATTCTCTGGTCGTCTCTCAGTCCACTGTGCTGTGAGCTCACACAGTGGGCTAGTGCTATGTGTTCAAACCCAAAATAACAACAAAAACAAAACAAAACAAAACTTTAGATGGGTAGGAGAAAGAAAGAGAGGGAGAGGGGGGGCTGTATATAGACCTTAAAAAGTAAGGCTGAAATCATAACGACTTACATAACATTTAGTCTACAGTGAAGTGTGTGTGTTGAGCACATTTTGTTATTGAGTGATGAAGCCCCCACAGTCATTATCACTCTTGGCAGCATACATCAGATTACTGGCAGTATTATTAACAGTAGTATATGATTACTGATGATTATTACTAGTGGTATATGGTTATATTACATGATTGGAAGTATTATTGTTAGAAGTATTGTCATTACTGCCTTTATACATTAGATAATACTCTGGGTGAGGTCAGAGTGAGTTTGGAGATAAACTGAAAGAAAACATGTTCCTTTTTTACATTGAGTAACCTATATTTGTGTTATACATTTACCAAAACATATACACATTCCCTGTTAATAATGTCCATTATCTGTACTGGTCATAAAAGCGTGCGTTCTCTTTGTTAGCAGCTAAGTTAAACAGCCAGATTGCTAGCGCTGGTCTCTCTGACGGGAGAGACTGGCAGGTCAGAGTTGAGCAGCTCGCCTGCCGCCCACACATCCTGTCCCAAACGGAGATCAATGGGCATATGTGACGCACGCTGTCTGTCATTCAGAGTAGCAGGCCAAGCCTGTGGCGGCACACAGAGCTGGTCACACACCAAACCCTGGCCACCTGCAGGGGAGGGTCACGAAGCACCTTCAGCAAAGATTTCTGGCTTTAGTGGGCATCCGACTAATGCCAGAATGGATAACATTCACGTCCTACACAGTAGTGAGAAAAACAGCTTACTGACAAGAACTGTTTTGGCTTCACTACTAAGTTCACTTTTTGTTCACCTCAAGTCCATCATTTATCTTGCACAGAAGGCAGCAGAACCAGAGGAGACTCCAGTAAGACCATACTTCCTATAGTGGTCTTATTCTAGTACTCAAAGTACAAGCCAATGATAAATTCGGATTATTCAGCTGCATATCTGAGACAAAACATAACATATTTTGCTCAAGCATAATATTTAAATATCTTTAATAGTCTCTTTGTTTTGGTTTCGTGCCACACCTCCCTCAGGTGACGCCTCATTCACCACAACACCTGGGGGTTGTTATGTTATGATGTTTCTGTCTTTACGAGGTGTTTGTGTTTCTTTAACTAATTGCTGGTCGTTGTTATGTCTGTTGTTCTCATTAGCGCACTGTTACTTTCTGTTTGCGTTTCTTCCATGAAACACTTCAGTTAGAGACTCACGTTTGCTTCATTCTTTTTGTCCGCCACATTCTTCACCCATGAACGGGTTTCTTCAGAAAATAAACACACCTGGCTCCAGTATCCAAACAGAAGCAACAGCCACCTGCAGCTGTTTAAGGATGTCCTTGTGTATGAAGCTTTACTTTAATTAATCCAGTCCTTTCTGTATATAAAACTAACTGTTAAAGTACCGCACACACACAGAATACTTTGCAGAATTCATGTTCATACTGTAGTGTGATAGAATATCATTATTATATACTGTATGATTATGTTTGATAGGTGATGACACAGTGCCATTGATCACTTGGTGATCTAACCACTATGAAGATCTAACGTAGCAGTAGTGATCCTGTTAGGGGTCGGACAATGCAGGACTGGGATACTGTGATTATGACAGTACAGGTGTTGTGTATGACTGCTGTATGTGCCAGCAGGCAAATAGGTGAGAGATCCATTTCTCTCTGAGCCATGAGGGGCATGTGAACACAGAAAGAGAAGACTGTTCCTGTTACTCTCCTCTCCACAGGACCCAGCTGGGTCTGGGTTTTGGGAAAATGAAAATGTGATCATTTTCCATGTTTGTTAAAATGCATTACTTTCCTTGCTTTCCCTTTCCAAATCCTGCATCAGTTTCCAATGTTTCCAACCTACTGACCCTTGGCTGCAGAACACAGTACAGCACAAACCCTCACATCCTCTGCAATGACTGGAATTAAGTGTGTGTAGTTTTAATGATGTTGGTATGAAAGTAGTGTAATTACTGAAATAATTTCTTACAAAATATATGCAAACAAGAGGGGGCCATGAATGAAAGAGGAGACGGGGCAGTGGAGATGGAAGGTAATTATAAACACAGCTGCTTGCTTGTTATCATCTAGCATTAGCATTAGAAGCGTATGTTCAAAACTTCCCTTTTGCCCTGAGAGAGAGAGAGAGAGAGAGAGAGAGAGAGAGAGAGAATGTGTGTGTGTGGAGTTTAAGGAAAGAGACATGCACAGACCACTCTCTGTCTCACACACATTCATAGAGAGTCAGAGAGAGAAAGAGAGGAGAGAGTGTGAGAGAGTGAGCATGTCTTAGCATTGACTGTGCTCTGTGAAGTTGTGAATGTTGTCTGTTACCAGTGGGATTTTAGACAAGCTGGCATTACAAGCTGGTTCAGTCAGATCCTTCCTGTCCAGTGAGTCTTACTGAAGTTTATGAGTGAATAGAAGAACCTACTGAGGTATCACCATGAGAGTTGAAATGAGCTCATGTGATCAAGGATCACCTCCAGCACAAAACACCCAAGCACCTTTAATTAACCACATCCATAACCCTTACCCTAACGCTACCCATAACTTTAACTCTAACCCTAGCTCCATGCTGGAGTTTCTCCAATCTAAAGACTGACCGGAAAGATTAATATGAATTTAACTTATGAATGGATTTATTCACCAAGTCCACTGACAAAGCTGATCACAGAGGAGAGTAACAGTTGTACAGGTGATTTGTTTTGACTGTGATGTCAGCAGAACAGCAGGGTGCAGAAAGCTGTTCCGAAAGCATGCTGTCACACAGCCAGAAGCTATAACACCTTCCCAAAGTACCCAAAGAGGGCCAGAGGAGGAGCCTGTTAAACCCTCAAGACCTGAATTGTGTGGTATTAAATAAATACATCACTTTCACTTTAAAAAAGCATCAATAACTACAACATGTGTACATATTTTCCTGATGAATTGGCATCTAAACTGACTTCTGGAATTAGGTATTTCAGAAGAAACTATGTTGTTTAAATCAGACTCTGATTTTCTGATTAAGCAAATGGGAAATGTTATCAAGTTCTTCTTAGACAGCCTCATCCATGGTAAGTTCTTAAATAGCCTCATCAAGTGTTCTGTGCTGTAAATAGAGTAAATAATGGATTGTGAGAACATGCATCTTAAATCTGAGGGGTCACTGTCTGTACATACAGGGGCTAAAAGGGCTGAATGGGTACACAGTGGAGATAACAGTGAGTCACAGACTTTGGTTTTCAAATTTAGCTTTGTCCTGCATGCTGACTGTACAAAATGGGGCTTGAACTCCAAAACATTCAATCATGCCTCCCGTGTAATACCATATTAGATAATGCACTTGTGTTCGCCCATGCACAGATGCACACTTGCAAGCACACACACATACATATAAATACACAAACACACACACACACACACACACACACAAGAGCAAGCCAGGCAAGGTCTGTCCTCTTCTACAAAAATAGCTCTAAGTTAAGCAGGCAGCACTGCTTCTTAAGTGCTGTTCAGCACCATGGAGAGCTAAACTTCTCCCAACTTTACCCTCACTGTTTCTCTCTTTTGCTCTCTATATGTGTGTGTGTGTGTGTGTGTGTGTGTAGTATCCAAGGACCCGAACCAATTTAGTGCTGTGATGTTTCAATCGTGCTATTACTACCAATATATAACAGTAACAACTTCAACCAGGTGCTCAAACCACCACGAAAGTGCTCCACTAAAAGGTCTGACAATGGCAGACAGAGAAAGGACAGCATTTTAACGGAATCCACAGCATTCTGATATAAAGCGCCTATTGGTGGGTAAGTGGGGATCACTCACCCTATGGAGCGGAGCGCTGGCCTGATAAAACCACCCCCCCACACACCTCCCCTCACCACTGCCCTCACTGCTAACACGAGCTAAAGCTTGCTGCCTGCATTTGTGCTGATGTGCTGTTTCCCAGGCACTGTTGGCACTGTTCCTGAGCTGTGCTCTGAGGCCAGGCCAGCTACTGTGGGCCTCTGCATGCTTACATGGCCACCACATTTTAAACGCAGTGCCAGGGTGTTTGCTGCTTAAGCTACCTTTATTGTTCTCATTCTGACTGATTTTCCACTGGCGTTCAGCGGAGCAGCTTCTATGCTCCATGACCCCGTGTCCCTGAGAACATCCCTCTGGCCTCTCTGGGCGATTGCTGGATATACAAAAAGACTTTTTTTGTGTTTCCATAAACAAGCATTTTAGTGCTGAGAAGCAGCAGGTTCCCTTATGGGTGCAGCCTGTATAAAAACTAGGTTATGTTTCAAATGTTGTCTAAATCCCAGTGCCTGATCAGGGTGAGTCAGGTAAAGTTGTACATCCCAGAGAACATCCAGGGGTCTAGCCTGGGAGAAGAATGATTTTGAAGCAAACCCTGGTGAAATTCTTATCTCAGCACTGCAGCACCTAAGCGGTAGGTACTAAGGTGACAGCATAGAAGCAGGAACATTGGTAAAAGTGAAGAACATTGAACTAACGGAAAAGTGCAGAACAATGTACTCCAGTAGTTGTTAATGTTTTAAGTGTTTTCATTTGCAAATATTAGAATGGCTCTGGACCGGGTTATTATTTAAGAAAATAAAGTTTTCAATGTAAAACAAATTCATATTAATTTGCCTGGTACAAAGATACTGTAGTGACAAGGCAAATTTGACCTGAAGCTGAGAGAAGTCAAGAGGCAAGTCTGCATTTTTAATTTGCATTTGACAATGCCTGCCCAGAATCCATGTCTTAGAATTATGACCATAAATTGATCATAATACTTAAGGGAAGATGGGACAGCAAAGTTGGTAACGACAGCTGTCAATATCAACATGCGCCACATCACCAAACACAGAGGACCCTCATAACCAGGGAAGTTTCCAAGCATATCAAAATGACAAAGCCCAGAAGGTCTGTGGCCAGCCTCTCAATGAGGACCGGAAGAGAACAGGGAGAAACGCTGGAAGGATGCTGTCCTTTCTTACGTCTTCCATACATAACAAAAACAATAAAGTCAATCAGATGGCTATCAAAAAGTACTCGTTTTCTACTTTTTTTTCTATAACCAATAAACACCCTCTTAAATGAAGAAAATGCATTAAATTATTCATAAACATGTGAACAACTGAATGATTGTATGAATGAATGAATAAATAAATCAATGACATTTGAAGGCTATAAATAGAATTCATTTACATATAATTACCCCTGATATGACTCATTGGTACATAATAAAAGAAACATCCAATTAATTATTTGATCAAGTCAGTTTGAGACAGGATTCATTAGACATGTAATTTCCTTGCTCTTCTAGAGGCCCCATCCAAAAGCAACAGATAATACTGAGATTTCACATCCTTTATTAAACACCTCCCAAAACCACCATGTCTGTGGGTACAGTGACAGACTGCTAATTGAACATGGACGAAAGGATTAAGTTGTACCCCCATGTACATTAGGAAGAATATTGAGCTTTTGAGAAAGTTTAAGGCAGTTCATCCTAATCTCAGTCCTTCTGGAAGCTGTGGGTTGTAATCGTCGAGCCCTGAGGAGACATGACTCTTATCTACCAGATGCTAGTGTCTGACACCGGAACACGCCTATATAATTAGCTGCCCCCAGTCTGAAAGGTCATCTGTGCTACTGAACTCCAGATAAGAACAACTACACTGATTTCATGTACACAGCCTCTCTTTGTTTGGATGCAACATGGACTTGCTGATAAAATCTGTGTGTAGAGATGGATTTGGGTGACTGCAGCTAAGTGGAGAAGTGTAGGTGCTGTGTGCTGTTTAAGCATCAAGCATTTTATCATTATACTTCTCACTGTATTTTTGCACAAAACAGCAGAAAATATTTAATAACCATGTGATTTGTCACAATTATATTCCTTAAGATGAGACTCTCTGTTGCATGTTTTCATGCGATTACCTCAAACACTCTCGCCATGCGAAACTTCTTGGCCCTTGAGTCAGATATTTTGAAACACGCTATTTGTTTGAATGCGAGCAATCGCACAGGGCTGTAGTCAAAGTGCGGCACACTTAAATATAAATGTGTGTGGCAAGCGGACTGATCCGTTGCAACGCGAGCCTTGACTCGTGGTAAACTGCACATCGTTCTTGATGTGTTTACCATCCCTCCATGCTGCTTCTCATTTAAATATATAAAACCAGGCGCTCACAGTGAGAAGCAGATGGGAAAATTCAACTTGTTCCTTTTTCCCTTTTCTATTCTTTCCTGTTAACATTTCTCAGGCAGTGGTTGCTCATCTACAGGCCTGCGGGACGCCCACTGCTGGCTCAACCGCTCCTCACCACGACTCTAGGGACCTGCACTCAGTCTTAGGGTCGGCTGAAAATTTGGCACCATCATAAAATTTAAACAGCTCATCAGTGTGGTCGTTGCCCCAGTCTGATTCAAAGCAGCTCATGAAATAAACATCAAACTGAACAAAAAGACCAAATGCCTTTTGTTCTGTGGACCATGTAACACAGCCTAAACAGCGCTATCAGTAAAAGATCCCTGGCGTGGAGAGGATGAAGCCAATGTAGCAACAGGGCTCCCGTCCTGCAGCTGGCCTTTCCAGGGCACTAATTAATGTGCTCCTGAACAATGTTAGTGCTCGATTCAGAGGGCCGAATAAAGGATCAGCAGGTTGAAAAGGCGTGTGGGCAGCACAGCACGTTGGTTATCACAGATAGAACACAGATCGATAGCAGAGCAACGTTCATCCTCCCCGCACTCGCGTGCTCGCTCCAGCAAGGCCGATTCGAGCGCTCTGCTTCAGACTCGCGGGGAGGGTGAGGAGACGGGGGGTGAGGGGGACCTGAAGAGCTGTAGAGGAAGAGGAGGGGAGAGGAGCAGGGCCAGGGAGTGTAGAGGATGGCAGCTCACAGGGCAGAGTGCAGCATCTCCAGCTGGAGCCCTTGACATTTGAGCAGAAGTTTGAAAATTCCAACATAATCGCTAGAGGCAAATGTTACAATTGTGTTAAGGGGGATCGATGAGGACAGAAGCGTGATTCAGCCGTAAGTGTCCTGCTGCTGCTGTTGATGAGGAGCTACGGATGAGGAGCTACGGATGAGGAGCTACGGATGAGTTCGTTCAATTGAGGTTTAGTTGTGGGAGCAAGCTAATGGCGTTCTAAACACTGCAAATCTGCAGTTGATAAAGATACGGGGTTATGGCTTCGCAAGTGCGTATTACATGCTGTATCAATTTGGAATCGTCTATAATTATGCAAAAAACAACTATAACCTACAATTATGCAGTGAGCAGCTACAAACAGTTGCAGTGTGTTCTGTGAAGGTTGGAGAGCATAACCCACTGGAAATAACAGAAAAACCTCTCTAAAGAAATGATCTTCAAGATAACACAGAATTGTTTCAAGTAGGTTTTTCAAAAAGCAGTAGTTGAAACCATTATACCTGAATACCTTTGCAATTGGCAATAAGAAGGAAATGTCCACAATCAGCCACATGTAGAGGCCTTAATGGAGTTACAAATTAAACCATTAAAGACCATATTCCTAGCGATAACTGATGATTAATGTAAAAGATCACAGTACCTGTACAGTGCTTTAAAAGGATGTGTCTATGTTTCTATGGCTAGCTACAGAAAGCTGATAAGTTCATGCACCATTTAGAAACTGGAATAACTGTGGTTTTGATTCATAATTAACAGAATTATCAGCAGAGCAATTTACAGAAATGTCAAATGTCCTGGAAGGTCAGTCCTGTCAAAAACCATCAACGACATACCCTCTGGGTTTCTCAAACAACATACTCTCTGGGTTTCTCAAATGAAGACCTTTTCTTTTTTCCATTTTCATGAAAACTAACATCAGCTGAGCCCCTTACCGATGTCCACAGCAGGCAATTATGCCAGGCAAACCTTTGGGACATTTGAAAAATGTCAACTGGTCTCTCGCTAATTAGAGAGTCTTGCAAATACCCACACATAAAAAGCAACATGTATGTTTTATTTATGTATTTACTTCTTTTAAACAGAGGTGATCCATGCTTGTTACTCTTTAGACTGTTCCAGTTTGGTACCACATGGCAGGGTGTTGGCAGAGGTTCAGCTCTCTCGGCTGTTGTGACATCTACTGAAGGCTCCAAATACCATAAATTCTTTAGAGTCAAATGGATTTTACAAGGGCTGAGAAACTGGTGGTTAGAGAAGCTGGTAGTTGGAGAAGCTCAAATTCCATTCCATTGTCAATGATAACACAACCTGTTCCCTTGTAAGTGCATGATTTGAGATTGTTTTGCCTCGAAGCAACAGGCCAGGCAGGTTTCAGCTGCATTAAGTTGCAACCTTGTAGTGTGCACTAACGTTCATACTGGGGATAAAAAAATCCAATATTCGACTTCTAAAGAATGCAGTCCAAAAAACTTTCCCATCACCAAACACCTGCGCATCCATCAGATGAGATGTGTTATGTTTATTTATCTATCTATTTATTTATTTATTTATTTATTTTTCCAGCACTAGGCATCACTATAACAATTCAACACTGTGTAGGAGGGCCCCTCTTATGCTGGCAGTCTAAATTTTAGCTCCAGTGAATCTAAACACATATGATGTTTTCTGGGTAATAGAATATGTGGATGAAGATATATTTGTCTAAACCAATTCATACTTTTTTTTCCAATGTAAAGTTCTCATAGCATCATTCTACCTTTCTGCCTTTGTCCAAAATTAGCTCAACATGTGATGAATGACTACTGATCAATATCTTTTCATATTTCAATTCACAGTTATAAATATACTAATAAGAAAATTCAGATATGACTGAAGTTTTCCTTATTTCTCAGTGTGTTCACATACATCTGTATTTACATCAACAAGATGATAGTCATGGTATGACCTTTCAGTTTTATATCCATAATGATTCTTTATTACTACAAAAAAGTTTTTTTTGTATTTCATCATAAAGAAGAACTGCAACACCTATGTTAAAATAGGAGAAGCTACATAGTCAGTGCTGAAAGGTCACATATTCTCTGCTTTAACTCCACTTTTATAACATGCCTGCAACCACGATACTGTTAATTTCTCTGAACATTATCTCAGAGAAATATTTTAAATAGAAGCCCATACTGCAGCAAAACCTGGGTACCAAATAACTTCAGCTTTTGAAAGATGTGGAGCATTTAGTTCTCTTAGTTGGACAACTTAAAGCAACACTTCTGAACCCTCTGCAAAACGGGAAAATCATGCGGTAAGACTGAGCTGCAGCAGCTGGTCACGCTTGATGACGGGGAGAAAACAGGAAGAAAACAAAGGCAATTTGTAAGCGGCACTTTTAGCAAAACTCACTAAAGCAACCGATTTCAAATACAATCAGAATAGACAAAGATGCATTTCAGCACACAAGTGAGACAAAATACTTCCCCTCCCTCAGAACTAAAAACCTTGCATGATCGTAATGTATAACATGATTTGCATGACTGCTGGGCTTGACAACAGACATTGGAATAAGGTACCTGCCAATGGCTGCACTCTATGGGCAATGTACAAACATCACAGTCATTGCTCTGCTGGTACTTTTATTTGCCAGACTCCAAGTTTCCCAAGTTTTCAGACACTTTGAGGCCAAAAATAATATTGAAAAGAAAATCCGCATTTAGCAGTGAAATTTAGTGCATAAAGTTGCAATGGGAAAAAATGTCCCACCAAGATGTTATAGAAGGAAAACAAAGGCTTGATGGGAAAAGGTATTGAGTGAAGAGAGAAAATGTGCTCCATAAAAACTGGCCAAGACACTCGGCATGAGACAGACCTGATTTAAGAGAGTCCAGATTGTGCTGACAACCGCTTTCCCCTTTCACCAAGTGACCCAGCATGAGTGGAGATGGCAAACAAGGCACCCTCGTGAAACAATCAGGCCAAAGATATATCACTGACTATACTAAACACTCCTCAGCCCACTACAATGAAGCCGAAAACATGGCGAGAGAAAAGCGTGCCAGTGTGTGAGCCACCTTCTGGAGATTCCTTCAAGGTGAGAGGTCAATTAATGCCTCCTGGACCCTTCCCCTGTGATTCTGTGGCATGCTGCTCCACTGGCAGCCTGAACGAGATGACGTCTTCTCTGTCTCAAGCCACCGCTCCTCAGACTGGGCCTGGTGTCATGTCTCCACCCAGAGCTGGTGACCCAAAAAAAGCCTGGCGCTGCATAACCAGCTCAGGCCCACTGTGAAAATGGTCATGGGCATTCTGGAGAGGACAAAGGTCAAGGTCGAATACAAACAGGACATCTGCCAGGAAACCTGCTAAAAATAGCAAGTTAGTGCTTGTGCAAAGTAACACACTTATTTGAACATAAGTATGACCAAAGTGTCAAAGAGGTTTCTTACTTAATGCAAGGGGAAGGTGAACAGAAGTGAGTGCAGCCCAATAAGGAAAGACTAGCTCCATGCTTGTCCCACACGGTAGGGTTCAACCACACATTGTACTGTTGTACAAAAAAGACAAAGACCTATTCTAAAAAAAAATGTAAAGATTAAAAGAAAAAATGCTATTAGAGCTAATGTCAATATACCACTGATTACTACAGCAACTCCCAGTTTTGAGGGTTCCTTGTTTTGCAGTGCTGGTGAAGAGAGGTTGTGAATGTTAAGTGTGGGACTGAAGAGGCAGCTGCTTGGTAATGGCAGGTATGGGTGTGAGCAACTGGTGGAAAGAGACAACTCTGTCCTTCTGCACCTGAGCCTCTAGCTCAAGGAAACAGACAAGCAATCAGATGACATCTCCCACACAGCCCCCCCCCCCCCAAAAAAAGCACTGCACCCAGAAACCCAGAGCAGGAAAATACAGCTCATGGATACTGTAACGTTGCCTAATTTGAACAGATTGCTCTAGCAAACTGAGCCAACATCAGTCAACTTCACTGAAACTCCCAGACAGCAACTGTGAATTTATTTGATGAGCAATCTTGTACTCTTTTAATCAGTACAAAACTTACTGGTCATTACAGGAACACTCTTAAATAACTCTTAAATTATAGTAACACTTAAATAACTCTTCAATTCGTTTTCTTTTATGTTTCCAAGGCTTCGGTCCTTGTATAGGTCAAAGTATGACCAAAGTATGATCTTTAATCCCATAAATTATGCACAAAGAGTACTACCAATCTGATCCCAAGAAAAAGAAATCATGATACTATTGTGTGATCAGAAAAAGAACTAAGAGCACTAAACTTGTGCCTCTAATCTACTTTAAGATTTCATAGGCGTGGTCTTGTATGTATGAATGGATTAAAGAATTTGGCATTTAAATATTTTGTTGGTTGATTGATCATTCACAAAGGAGCAAGTGAGGATGACAATGGGGAAAAAAAACCATGACACTTGACATGACTTCTGCAGCATGTAGCCAGAGGTAACCCAAGCACTAACCCAGCCTTAGTTTTACATCTGCGTGTCCCTACACAAATCTCCATGTTTCATCCATACCTGGTTTAGTATCCACACCTGGACTAATTGAGATGTAACTCTTTAGTGCTTGCCTGCTGGACTGACTTTGCCCAGCTAACAGAATAAATACTTGTTCACAGATGCTGTGCAGGATTCTAATGAAGCCCAGGGGAACACCTTGTGAGTGACTTCCTTGCTTTAATCACTTTATTGAATATGAATATGTCACTGCCGACGATATACTCCATGGTGTTCTCCATCACTTCTAAGGAGAAATGTTTTTTGAGGACAATAGATGATCTCCCGGAAAACATAATTAAAAATGTATAGAATAAAGACCTCAGGTTGCACATGGACAGAATGCAAGCACTCTAAATGTGTCTTTCTAAAGTAAGCATAACGCCAGAACGGAGTTTGCCGAATAGGGTCTTCATCAGGGTTAGCTGTTTGTATTAGACCCATTATGATTGACCCATTTATGTATAGTGGATTCGGAAATGCTTCTATGAAATGCTTTAAAAGCCAAAATTTGTTTCTGAAATGCCATGCACATTGTTACAGACATAGCAAAGTAGAGGTCATTAAAGACTAGAGTGAGGTTTGAGCCATGGATAATACAGTGCTGATAAATACATGAAAAGAAAGAGGATATGAGAAGTGTCTGAAATCAGACATCTAAAATGTCTGATTCACTAAGGCAACTATCTTACTAAATTCACGTCTGTAACTTGATTTTGACCTGTATTTAATTTCATGTACACAAAGAAACCATGTGTGGCTGTGTATCAGAGAAGCTCTAATGACTCTGACCTCACAGATTAGCCAAACTTGTTAGTAATATATAGCAGGCAGGCCAGACAGCACGGAGCATTCATGTAGGTCCCTGGTATCTAGAGAGGATCGTTCGTGATCAGATCGATTCCGCTTACAAAGGGTGAAAAGGTGATGCATGTTTATGTGGCAGCAACAGAGGCAACTCAATGAGAATGGTAGTGTGAGGGAGAAGATTCTCCCACTGTCTCCCTTCACATATGCTCTTCACAAGCAATATTTCTAAAGCTTTACGTCACACTCATGGGGAAATGGGAACGGAAAGCACAGAGTAATTAGATTCATTTTGTCGGGGGTGTTCAATTTCCCACCAGACCTAATTCCAGTCTAAGTGCAGCGTGCCATTTGTCAATCGATAGAAAATGCTAAACACTTGTGCACCAAGTAGAAAACACACACACAGACACTGTGAACCTACATAAAAGCTCTGGCATTCTGTACTCCTGCCCTCTTATTCCTGAACACTTTGAAACATACACTGGCTTGTGACTTGAACACACAAATTTACACCTTCTCCGAGTAGCACAGCAGTCCCTGAAATCTATTTGACTGCAGACATCTGGGCATTCTAATAGTCCTGCTCTGCACCTGCTTCCAACAGCCAACTCGACTCATGGAGATTGAAAGCCTTCTTTCAGGCACAGAAAAAACTCTAGTGCAAGTGTGAATTGTCATGTGTGATACACAGTCTTGTGGGATATTTTCACTTTATATTTAGACTTATATTGTATTACTGAAGCTGAAGGATATAATACCTACTCATAAACTCAAACCCTAACTCAATAACCCAATAAGATTTTTCCCAAATAAAAGCTGTGGTGTTTGTTAATTGAAAATGCCTGATGTGACAAACCAAATGTCTACACATTGTGTCCAAATGGTTATCTTCTCATATGATCTTGAGGACATGTGGTCCCCACAGAGAGGTAAATACATGCAAACCCACATGTGCAGTGGATCATTCACTCTTAGGACACACAGCTCTGATCCCAAGCACCATCTCCAGCTATTAATCTGGTCCCTCAGTGGCCCGTATGCTCAGCATGGTGTAGACATACTCTGCTCCTAGCTACTGATCTGAGAGCAGCCTTAGCATTTTGGGTTATAATGGAGATTATAAGGACAGCTGGAAAAAATACTGCTTCTAAATCTGTTGTGTTGTGAGCAAAAGAACAGGGGGGGGGGGGGGTCAACTAAATATAGTATGGAATAAAGACCTTCTCTAAGTCTAAGTGTAAGATCAGAAGTTCAATAAGACTAGTATTAATCACCTTGTAGAAGCTGTTTATTAACGTATTTATATGAATACTAGTAGAGGATGAGAAGTGGATCAAAGTGCTTAGTAATCAGGTCCCTTTCATTCAGCACAATGGCTGTTAGTTATTGAAGCATGTGCAGAAAGAAGATAAACCACCTGTGCCTTTTCGAATAACTTGCCTTCAGCATAGAGACTTGAAGTCAAGTAACTAAGATTCTGTTGTATATAAACTAATTGTGGTCGCTGTAGTTAATCACATTGAAGTAGAGGTTTAGAAAAGATGAACGAAAGAAAAGCGCACGCCGCAGTTCGGTTACAGAGCCCTGCAATTGAAAACGTGCAAGAGGGTTGTCCAAGCGGACGAGGTACGGAAGAGTGGTGTTGCGTGTTTGCACACTGGTTGGGAGACCAGACTAGTAGTGAAGCGACGTAAAATGTGACTGTTTAAACTGGATAATTTCATTAGAAAGACGCTGCTCTCCATTACCAAACAGCAGAGGCTACGACAGAATGGTTGCGGAGTTAAGGGATCACATTAAAGTCAACGTTTGCGCTTACCCCTCCACACACACATACATACACACACACACACACAGGGCAGAAAGGCATTAATTATCATTGGGATCTCTTAACACCGCCACCATGCGACGAGTTTTCAGTCAGCTAGACTGCTGCTTGAACAGTTTATGGGCGCGGGACACTGATGTATTTGTCCATACCTACCACTACAGTAGAAGACATTAACCTCATATTCCATTCCATGGATCCCTAATGACATCCGTCTTCCCGCAATCAAAGTGAGAGATAAGTCGGTACCATCAAAGAACACTGCAACGGTATTACATAGAGCAGTAAACTGGTAACTATATGAGCGTGTGCTGGAAAATGTGCGCTTTTTTGATGACGCATACGTTTTAAATACTATTCTTAACGCTCAATTGGCATGAACCAAGCTTCGATTATAATGAAATACGCAGCGGTAATGACCAAGATGCATCAGGCAGAGATCCTGTATAGGGGGTTGCCTCCACCCCATGTATCCACTGAAACCTAACCAGCTTAAACATGCAATAACCGCATCACACTGTGTTGATTTCTTAATGATAATAACAACTTCTAAGGAATATTTGACTATCTGTTTTACCGAGGCATACACTGCTTAGAAAAGGCATAGCACTGATTGATTTAGCCAACAAACTGTTTATCATAGTATAAATATTGCGGAAATTTAAACAGATGTCAGTAGGATGGGGCTTCACATGCGGGTTAAGAGCGCGCAACAGTTAAAACGCGAAATCACAGCACATCAATAAGCGTCCATAAAGAGACGCTGATTTTTTTTTGTTGAAACATTTGCTTTGAGATTTAAGCAGTAATTAGGAACCTTTGCGCACTCGCACGTCGTTCGGGTTCTTGACTTCTAATGTCTTTCTTTATTATAAGATTCTAGTCTCTCATATTTTATCATGCACCTTGCTTCTCATCTGCCTAGGTTTGGGATTAAGGAATCACGAGAGAGCATGACACGATTTCGTAGGCTAACGAACAATGCTACCTGTCGTTCCTTCGAAATTAGACAGCTCATTTGTTAATTCTTAGTAGATCAATCTGCATTACCTCGCAGCGCGCATTTTGGAACTCTTTTCAAAAACGTGCGATGACATCCTGTGAAACAAAATAAAATGTAAAAAAAACCACTAATAAATTCTAGAGGCTTTTACTCCCTTGCATCCCATCATTTAAGCGGCATAAGCAACTCACGTATTCGCTTGAGCATACCGCAAGAATATTTATCGAGCTCTCGCTCAAAGCCTGCATTGAGCGGCGAGCTTGGCGAGTCTCCTAAGCGGATCCTATTCTCCAGCATTTTTGCTGCACAGTCGGATCTTACAGGCACAAACAACCCACCGTTCGGTACATAGGTAAATTAGATTAACAGCTAAAGTAAGCTTTTTTTTAGCCGAATTACGTACCTCGCACACATGTGACCATCATAAAAAACACGAGATTCCAAAATATAACTCCAGTTTTAATCCTCATTTTCGTTGCTTGGGAGAAGTCCACTCGACCACATTTAATACATCCTCTCTTGAAAACGGTCAGGATTTCCGTTGTTTTCACGCAATGTCCCTCTGTGTCATTTATTTTCATGTTCACATGAAGGTAGTTGTTCTTTCTTTTAATCGTCGTCCCTCAGCCAGAAGCGGAGTGACTTGCGTTGTGGTTGGCGCGCGGTCACAGCTCGAAGTGAACAGCGATGCTGGGATACCACAGCAACCTTGACGAGGACTCAACCATCTCGCCAAAAGGGGCAAAACTCTGAGCTGTAATCTCGCTCACTGAATCGTCCGGTTTTTTTTGTTTTTTTGTTTGTCTTACCTCTTTGTTTTCATAATGAACGTGCAAATAAATATATTTTACAGAGAATGGAATACAATACTGTTATGATACATTAATTAATTACTTAATAAATTACCAAGTGAATTTATATATAAATTTAAGGCCTGTTGACCGCATGTATTAAAATGTGCTCCCCGTTTCTCTTGTTAAAACGCCTGTGGGCTCATTGCACAGATAGAGCATCAGGACATCAAATTATTTATGGCGCACTCAATATAACCCATTCAAGCGATGCAAAAATGTTTAGGTCTGAAAATTAGTTTTAATAAGACTTACAATTGAGCTGTGGCGATAAGATGGAAAAGAAGGCGATAAGATTGAAACGGTTTTTTTTGTTGTTGTTTTGCAACTCATTTTACTGAGAATGAGGCCATGTTTAACATCAAACGGGAATTTGATGTCATTCATGTTGAGTGAATTTGGAACGTGTTTATCTGCAACGTCATTGATTTGTAATTGTGCTACATTTTAAATGTTATATTCGTGTAGAATAATATGCAATAAAGATGCAAGTTGAAAAGTCTTTGTCAACTTTCGAAACGAAGCCATTTTTTCTGGGACTGAGCATTGCTCTGCAGGACGCTCCTGCCATCTACAGGCTAAGCACTCGTCAAATATTCTCCTTAAAAGGGTGCAGAGTCAGTCTCTCTCTCTCTCTCTCTCTCTCTCTCTCTCTCTCTCTCGCTCTCTCTCTCGCTCTTTCTCTCTTCCTCTCCCTCTCTCTCTGTCTCTCCCTCCTTAGGTCGCATAGTCCGTTGGCATACTGATTGGACAATAGGTACAACCACCTGCAGCAACGGAATCTGTCATATCTAAATACACAATTATCTTTTTAATAATACTATTTTACGATATTTTTTCTATTATCATTTTTTTTGGCCTGTATGACCTAAATATAATATGTGTCGACTGATTTTACACGATACTTCAAATAGAGCCCTCAGAACCGATACGATGTCGTCAGAGTCTTCGCGTTCTAGTGTATGAAAGTATTGAGCTGTCCAAGGTGCTGAAGCCTTCCAGGCTGTAAACTGCGGTATTATCTTTATTATGCTTCAGGTAGTTGTAAAATCACCGTTCTTTAAAAAACGTTTTTCAAGGATTCTACATTTTTTTTCAATGTAAGAACTGCATTATTACCATCTTCTGCCTTTTCTCGTTGTGGCCTTCTTCTCGTTGTTGTCTTTGGTTGTCTACAATACTGACCACGCCCCCTGTATTCTAAGATGAAAGAAGTCAGAGAAAATATTAACAAGTTAGCCAGGCAGACCGCTCCCCTTCCACCCACACCCCCATCCTTCCGCTAGCCGTGGTGCACATGAATTAGACCAGACCCTATACAAGGCACTCATTAAGCATGCTTGTTTTGAGGCAGTACAGCGTGACACTAACAAACTCCATGGTCAAAAATACCGAGGTCATTATGACTATAGCGGAGTTCCTGCACTGAATTAATCCAGTGATTTTCTTTGTCTTGTATGTGGTAGTAGCACAAATATTTTGCATATCTTCATTAAAGAAGACCACCAACATGTTTGAAAAACAATCAAACAAAATTGTACATCATATTTGATTATGGAGCTTTCTGTGGTGCTTTATTTTCAAAGCACTGGCAATGATGGTTCAATAAATAATACCATTTGTAGTGACATCTATGTATTTGCTGTCCAGTTCCATCGCCTTGTGCATACTGCTGTGTAACTAAAGGGCAGTAAATTAAATACAGTCATTAACATATGACCTTTAAATGTTTGACTCTCAATCAGACAGAGAGGGAGTCTGTTTCATTTATTATAAACATTAGATACACAAGATCAGAATTTAGTCAGATACATTTAACAACTACACTGGTATTTTACATTGCTTATGTCATTAGCAAATATTCCATCATTATTAAGAGTGAAAAGTGCTTCATCATTATCACCCACCAAACTGAAAGAGGGAGGTATTGAGAGGGAGAAAGAGAGATTTAACAACCTTTATTAAAAACGTAATTTAGTTATATGCATTTAGTTATATGCAGTGAATACTGTGGATTGTGAATATAATGCTTTTCAAATATCAGACTTCCTTCTTGTGCTTTGCTCATGTTAATAACTAAGATTATTAGGAGTTCTATTGTAATCTCACACTTTTTCAAATTCTCCAAGGTCTCCCACTGAACTATAATACTTCTGTTCCTTCAATATTCATGATTTCAACAGTTCTTTAAAAGCTGATAACACATTGCAGTTCTGACCTGCCTCTATATATCAGAAACCGCAGCATTCAGTTTACACCTACAGTGTGAATATAGGTTCAGCTCATCCATCAACAGCAGAAAAGTTATTGGTGATAGTTGAACACTAGGCCCAGCTGTTATACGTTGTGAGTATGGCCATACTAAAGCAACTGATCACCTGACATTTATATTTTGTTTTTATTTTTTGTTCTTGGTTTTTTAAAGAATGGAAATGCTAAGAGAGAGAGAGAGAGAGAAAGAGAGAGAGAAGGAGAGAAGGAGAGCAGCTCATCACATTTACATTAGTTTCATCTGTTTCGATTCCACTAGTCTACCTCTTCCTTTCAATTTTAGCTAAATTCAATTCAAATCCAAGGTCTCCAGAACATCAGATGAAGTTCATGTGATATAGAACAAAGAAGATTAAGGAAGTCTATTATTTATAGACATTTATATACAACCAAAATTACCTCATTAGTAGTTTTAAAATGTTAGAGAAGGTTATTACCCCTAGATAATATTACATCAGCCCTATGACATTATGTATCTTATGTTTAATAAGGCCAATATTATTGTGTAATCTGTGCTATCAGCAAATATGCTCATATAGCTATAATGTTTAATAGTCTATTCCATCATATTTCTACTTCTGTCAGATTGTTGCATTTGTCTCAGTCTTAGTATTTCTGGGCGAGAGACTGGTGGTCACACTGTATGGGTGAAGGCTGAGGAGAAGATTAAATGCATGATTGTGTTACCCAACCATGTAGACGCTTGACTGGCATTGTTGATGGTGGACAGATGGTCCCTGACATCCCTCCCTCCCAAAGAGAAAGCAGCCAACTGGATATTTGGGTACCCACTGTCCAACAAGCACATGTTCAGAACCTGCATCCCAGGGGTAGGGCCTACCACTACACTGGGAGCGTCATCTGGGTTTACCTGATACATTTACTGAAGTGGGATCAAATGATTCATCAGTGCCCACCTTTGAAGAGTCACTTTGCACTTCCTGTGAACTGTAAGTGTTACAATATGACAGTGTAACTGGATGAGGCAATGGAAGCATCATGGCCACCCTACAATGACATGCACCAACAAGCTTTTGGAAATGGACCATGGCTATGTGAGGAGATGCAATGCATTCATCTTGCCCTAAAGCTATGAATGAGTTTTCCATTTGCCTGGGAACATGTCCTCATTTAAAGACTTCATTGACCCATTCATACTATTTGCCTTCAAGAAGCTGGGGAAGCACAAGGTTCTTATTTACCATACAATGTCATTAATGATGGTCCACACCAGTTTGATATCATGGTAGGAGGGTGAGAGTTAAGGGTTTCTTTGGACAGAGCTCAGAGCTTCTGAGTCATAATGCAGAGTCAGTACACTTGTCCCATCCATCACATCCAGTACACGACATTTACCTGGCATGCGCCTTGATCTCCATCACCTGTACTGCAGTGACTTTGAGAACAGCAAAACTACACTGAAATGCACCTTTGCAATGATCCTTTTCCAGCTATGATTAAATGAATCCTAAAGTATAAGACGATCTTTAGTTGACGTCATATTTTCAAGTGCAAGAGTTCATTGTGAAATATGAAAAATCGTGGTCATAACATGATGAATGGACAAAATCTGTCACTGATTTTGCCTGTATTAGTGCGGAAAAAGGTATGTCCAATAGAAATAGATGCTGAGAGACCAGGCTCAGATCTTGACTGCACACTGCCTCTCTCATCTCTCCCATAGAGAGATGCACCAGGCAGTAACAGCATAGACATTCTAAAGTGTGATTAATGTTTAATCGACAGTGTGAAAGAGTCAATGTATTTGCATCAGGCGTCAGTATTTTCCCCACTTCTGCAGCAAAGGCCACAGAGCTGCTTCAGATCACATCTAAGGCCATCAATGGCAGAGAGCAGAGAACACAACCGAATGGTTCATCTGAGTGAATGCTCTGCCGTATCATTATTGTAAATGTCAGTTTGATTATTTCAGTATTGTAAGGTATTTGGCCTTCATGTAGCATGACTGATTTCTACAGCACAATACAAGTTGGCCAGCCTCAAAATACTCTTTTTACTGCTTATGTTTTAATGTTATACTATGTAATTTCTTTAAAGAGGGTGAGCATTTCATTTTTCTATAATCTGAGAACATCACTGAATAATATCTAAAAATAATTATAAGAATATATTTCTGAAAAAATGCCAATTCTTTTAAAGATCTAAGATGCACAAAGGTTCAAAATGTTGTGATGAAATGCTGCCTTAAAGATCTTTATTCATCCTAAGGGAAATTGCAGTTAAAGGATTCAATTGTCTCTAAAAATCTGTTGGTTAAAATGATCACAATTATCAAGTTTGTTGTAGATGATAACAATGGTAACGATGAATATCACTATACCAGTATAGTTTATACAGTTTAAAGTACAGTAAACTATACCAGTTTTAATGATGCAGCTCACAAATGAAGTGAGGCAGGATGCCAATCGTAGCAAACTGTTTCACTTTTATTTTCAACAACGGAGAACATGAACAGCACCAACAGTGAGTAGGACTCGACAAAGACCGTCAAACAAGGAGTGATATATACATGCTTTTATACAGACATGGAAGACAAGACACAGATGGAATGAATAACGATGTTGAGACGAACATATACACAACACACCCACACACACATACACTGATGCACACACACAGAACACTTTCCAGCACGCACATACACAGAACGGGGGGGGGGGGGTCAAGGGCGGAACATGTCCTTAATTGACTCCTGGAGTACCCAGCGCTAACGGGCCACCCTCAGACCTGCCCCTAGGAACAGGACTGAGGGATTAGGCACCTTCGCAACTAGAGGAGCCCCAGGAGCTGCTGCCTACCTCCAGGAAGAGGTAGTTGCTGGTGACTTGCTGGTGCCGGCAGCCGAGGGAGACATTGCAGGACACGCACCGGCTGCTGCGGGACACGCCAGCTGCTGCGGGGCACACGCTGGCTGCCTGGAAGGGCCGGACCTCCCCTGGAGGGTCTAAGCGGGGCGGTGTACCACACACATAGGGTGGATCCCTCCACCATACTGGCGTGTACTCCACCAGTCCCTGCTCCTCCTGCTGTCGTGGGGGTGGCGCCTGCAGGCTCTGGGCATCTTCACTGGAGAGGGCTCAGGCTCGTCCACCTCCAGCCGGCTCCTGGGTAGTGCAAGCAGGTGTCAGGGCTTGCGGGGGTGCCTCAGAGGATGCCCCGATTCCTCCACTTCCAACTCCGACTCTGCCTCCTCCAGGCTTTATGGTGGCGCTGAGGTGGGGACTGCTCCATTTCCACCTCCATCCCCGAGGTGGCTTTACTGGTGTCACTGGAGACCCGGATCGTCTCCTCTTCCTCATCCTCCTCTGAGGGGTGCTTCAGGGAGAAGCTCGACCCCGCATACTCTGACCCAGTGTCGGACGGAGGACGCAATGGGTCCTCCTCAGTCAGTGTAGTACGGGGAGTCCTCCATCTCCTCTTGCATATACCCCCGCCAACAACCTACTCCCCATGCTGGAGAGCCTGAACACTAGGCAAAAGGCACCATCCGCTGTAGGGATTAGTAGAGGAAGGATCCTTCTCTTCTTCCTTTACCCTTAGGCATCCTTGTGGGTCAGTCTTTCTGCAATGTTACAGCTCACAAATGAAGTGAGGCAGGATGCTGATCGTAGCAAAACTGTTTCACTTTTATTTTCGACAACGGAGAACATGAACAGCACCAACAGTGAGTAGGACTCGACAAAGACCGACAAACAAGGACTGACATATACATGCTGTTTATACAGACATGTTAGACAAGACACAGGTGAAACAAATAACGATGTTGAGACGAACACTTACCAACATGCACACACACACACACACACACACACAGAACAGGGGCAAATTCGCGTCACACCAGACTGTGGCCATGTTGGTTGTGAGATTGGACTTGATGGTATGAGCATCCCTGAGTCATGATCAACACCTTCAGGACCTCAATCATCTAATCCTACCATAGTGTTAAACTGATGGACAACAGAAATGTGGTGAGCTTTTATTAGTCATCAGCATTACTTAAGAGAGTGGAATGAACCTGCTGTAGCCTGGTGCAGAGCATTAGGCAAGAGAGGCCAGAATTTATTAAATGTTTCCAACTCATAATTAATTTGAATATGTCAATTACAGAAAATTGGTCAGTAATTATCCAGGCAATGGTGGAAAACCAGCACTTCATTTAAGGAAAAGTAAACTTTCTGGGGCCTAAATATACCTTGGGATTGTCAGACTGATGGAATAATTATATCAAGAGAGTTAGGAGGGAGTGTATCCTACAGAGCCAGTACAGCACTGACCATGCATGCAGCCCCAGTGGGCGTAAATAATTCCCACTTTTTAAAGTGACCACTTCCTTTTTATTTTGAAATAAACCTGATACTGAAGTAATTACATCATTTTTGTCTTCTTACAACTTGTGAAATCCAGACAGCATAACAGAAAATGGACACGTTCATTAATGGTCGACACAGCAGATCATGAACGTGAGGGAGTCAGAGAATTGTTGCCTGCAGCAGCACCAGAACAGTAAGACGAGTCACAGCCCTGCTATAGTTCACAGTTAATTGCTGGCTATAATGAAAAGGTATCATATATTTGCAGAAAGTGCTCTGTGCTCAGGAGATGCGTTGTGAGTCTATTGCATCTTTTGCATCTTAGGGCGATTTTAAATAAAACAAATGAAGTGTTTGGTGTTTCACATTCAAGTCAGTAGATGGGGAATAGTTTTTCTTCTAACAGTCTGTTTTATCTGGTCTGTGGGCTGCTTTCTTCCTTTATTCATGATGCCTGGCTGACACATCGCAACTCATCGCCTTCTCCACCTTAGTCGACCCTGCACGAACAGACGAATTGTTCTTTAAAGGCATATTCATTTCTGTTTCGGAGTCTTCCTTCATATAAAAGGGACAGGGGACAAAAGAACCACATTTCAAAGGAAAACAAAGGCAAACAATGGCACAAATATTGTATTTAAGTGCATAAATTCTGTCAGAATTTGTTATATTGGTTTCTACAAACGGTAAGTAAGCAACACTGTTTGCTTTAGAGTAAAACAGACTTCCTCTCAAATGATCCTGTTTCGAGCCACTTCCTGCGGGCATACCCTGTTTGGTGAACCTTGAACAAGGTATTCCTCTTTATTCACCAGACATTAGAGTTTGCTAGAAAGCAAACTTTTGACAAATGACCAGGATTCCTCTTGCTGATGGCAGGGCTGTTCTGTACAAGTTCCAACACTTAGTGTGGCTATATTAGCCACAGTTGCTGCCTCCAAGCACAGTGAGGAATTGGAGGAGCTTAGCACAGCAGTTTCATGTTGTTTTGGTCTCTAAGAAGCTTTGATAACTGGGCAGCTGGCTTCCTTTATCCCTTCCTCACTCACTGATTGATGTGACTGAACACACGTTTGCCCTGAGTAATGCAAATAACAAACTGCATTAGTCATTATTGTACTCTGACTTTTGCTAGATATCCAGGCGCTCATTTATGCTTTGATTTCATGCAAGAGAATATTAAACAAATTTATCATAGTCAAGTAGCATAGCAATGCACAGAGGTGCAAGTAACTGTGCTCTAATGAGGCGCAAAGTATGTCCTCAAGGGTGAATTTGATATTGAACTGAGATTGCATGATAAACTGGCAATACAGGTCAACAAAGGTCTATAGTAAAACAATTCTTTGGTTATGATGCGTCAAAATGCCAGAGGAAAAATGACTATCATCAACCAAAGCTTTAGAATAAGGGAAATGACTGATGGATGACAGCTAGGTTTTTCCACTTCTCCTTCTTTATTTTTAAAGAGACACACATGGTCCACATTTAAATGTTCTTAAAATGTGGAGGTTGGTGGGGCTCTTGCCTCTACATGAAAGCACAGCAGATAATAAAATCCAATGGATGGTATGTGTGATTGAAAGTGACAATGTCTCAAAGTGGCAAAGTTCTGCAGGGTGACTGTAGTGGTGGGAAACCTTTTTTTTTTGCAGGACCAATAGGATTTGCAAGTGCCGTGCTGCTTTAAAGATTGGTTACGGGGATGAGACATGGATCTCATTCCGCTTAACCAAGCTTGTGGTGCAGGTACTACACAGAAACCAGAAGAAACACAAACTGCATCAATCTGCAGCCTCTACACCCCATACTGTAGCATGTCTAACCCCACCCCCCTAAAAAAAAGTATAACTTTCCACTGTAATCACTGACAGGATGGGGGTGTTGCACTCTGATTACTCTCTGCCATGCTGTGTGTGAGTAGTCAGGTTCTTTGAAGTGTGTTAAGTAATAAATGAGGATTTTTATAATACTCAAGGGCAGAAAGATGGCCTTGTCTTTCCGAGCGTGCAGTCCTCCAGAACACGGAGAAGAGGAATATGAGCAAGGTAAGGGCTGTTTTGAAATCAATTAGATTTTCCTTCAGAAAGATGTAGTAATTGACTTCACTTCTGAAATATGACAAAAACTGCCTAACTTTTCTAGAAATTCCAGCGGTGGCCTAAGTTACATCATGAAATATATTTTGCTTCTCAGCCAAGACAGTAGTGCAGCCTCTCTTCTTCCTGTTCCATCACTTCAGGCGGTTGCTTAGAGACCCCATACTATCCATGCTTACCTGCTTTAGGAATATATCTTTTTCAGTTTTCAGCAGACAGTTCTGCACCTTGACTTTTGAGTCAGTGTTCTGCAGGATTATTCTTTCTCTATCCTGATGCTTTCATTCCTTATTGTCCTCAGCACAGCCGAGTTTCTTCTTGTTGCCATGTCCACAGTCCGTGTTAATACAGAACAAAAAAACAAATAAAAAAACCTGCTTGGAGAAAAAAACAGGTCGTTCATGCAACAAGACCAAATTGTAAACGTGAGTGGCTGCTCCTAGTGTGGGTTCCTCCTCGTGACATTAGGTAGTGTGTCCAAGCTTCACAATCTGTTAAACAACTTGGCTTTGCCATCACACTCTCAGCAGTAACAGGGTGTCAGAGCCAAAAGGTACACTCGCTCACAAGAAGGGTTCTTTGAATATTCATTAAGCTGGACATTAGAACACTGGCTTGGCCTCTAACAAACCAATCACAGCTAATGAATTTGATAGGCAAAGCTTCAATCATTAAGATGACCTCATACTGTTCAGGAGAAGACTTTGAGCTAAAGAGATTATATTTGAAGCAGGGTGGATTTAATGGGGAGGAGAATCCTGTGGATAACAGGATATTTTATTCACACAAGCATTTGAATGTACTAAAAATAATGAATTCTTGCTGTGAATTAACAGTAAACTAAAAGAAGCAGTGTAGTATATTACCAATTGTAACAACTTGCTCATTGAAGTTAATATTGTTCTTTAATTAAAAAAGCCCTAATTGTAGTTAAATGTGAAGTTACACTGAGGTACAGTCTACCTTATGTTGAACCATTGCTGAACTGGAGTTAGATAGTTAATTAACCCACAAATACAACTCTTAATTGTTAAAATGTAATACCATACTTTCTCTGTTTTTGAGGAAAAAAGGTTTCTAGCAGGACTCAGTTATGCACAGAGTGTAATCCACAAGGACGAGGCATGTAATACTCAGGGAATAAAAGCATGAGGGGGGGGTGGGGTTAGGAAACGCACACTGGTTCAGCAAGAACACTTCAGCAGTCAGACAATTCACTGATTGATTCTATGCCTTTGCTGAGTTAAGCATTTTCTCTCCGTTTCTGTCTCCGTCTCTCTCTGTCTCTCTCTCTCTCTCTCATGCATTCTCTAAATGAGAGATTGGAAGTGTATCTGATGTAACTGTCACTGAACCAGTAACCACTGAATCAGTAATTGTAACTCATCCAGAAACTGTACCAAAACAGCTTCCTCCGATGGTATAACAGTTATGTCAAACTGATGTGCTGTTTAAATCAACTTAAGACAACGTCATTCAGAACAGCTTCTGGACGTCAGGCTGGTGCAAGTTATGGGGATCCCTCAATACGACCATCAAAATGAACACTTCAGCCCAAAAGTACCTTTCATTTCATGTGAGTGTGTACCTACGCAAGGCTGGCCTAAAGGAAGGTTATGACAAAGTTCTGACAAGGAGACACGATCTGGTCAAGAATCCACTCACTGATTCCACTCGACCAGCCTGAACGGGAGCAGGTGCTACGGACACTCAAGAGCCGCCGATGCCAGTGGCGTGATCTGCAAAACGCCTCGCCCCCACGGACGTCCGTCAGGTTCATCGGACATGGCAAGTTCACTGCAAACGCTTCACAAATATGTCAACCCAGCACACGGTCAAAGCTTCAGGCCACGGCCGTGACTTGTGCAGCGAGGCGTCCGTCAGTGCTGAAGTGTGGCTGCAAGCAAGGGCATCAGTGTATGAGGAGCAACCCGATCTTCCCTGTACATATATCTAGTTCATATATTTCTAACTGCATTTAAATCAGTTTCCTGTTGTTTCAGTTCAGGACCACAGGGTGAAGGTTGCATTGTGTGCTACAGCAGACCCTGAACTACAGTTTTAATGTCTTAATGGATTTGGCACTCTAACACAGAAACAATAGCAAAAAAATATAGCATGTTTGTGTATTAACATCATCTTAAAATTGGACCATACTAACTAGAAATGATGTCATTTTGTTCCATTGTCTATAAAACACTTTATTCCAACTAAGTAAAACTGTTCAATTTTAGTGAGTGCATTGTTTATTGAGAGAGCAGTTTACAATGTCTTTTTAAGGTCTTATCCTCTGAAAATCTATTTCTTTAAAAAAATATATAGTGACTCCTTTATGGCATGAGAATTACAGAACCAGCTATCCAGCTGGGAATTTATGCTCAGTATCAAGACTGTATGTGACTGGATGTTATGTGTAGTGCAGTGACTAGATTGTGAGATAAGTACCAGCAAAAAGACGGAAAAAAAAGATGGAACCAAGATTGGTGCAGTAAGTGTATGTGTATCTGGAATTACAAAGTAAAAATTATATTAAATGATCCTGGAGTAAATGTGTTTACACATTTACCCGAATGCATAGATACAGTTGAACCATTCACCACAAATCGTCCACGTCCGAGGTAAGACAGCGTGTTTCATCAAAGTCTCTAATTCCTCATATCTGACTGCCTCAGGAGGAGAGCCCAGGGCAGAATCAGATTTAGTGAAGATATGGAATGTGCATACCATTTCATCAGTAAGACCTCTTAATCCAGCACTTGAGGTAGCTTGGTGGGGAACAAAGAAAACAAGAGAGCCTGACAGAATCTGCAAAACAACCTACTTAGCTTGCCATAAATTTTCATACCCTGATGACAAGTACTAATTAGTGACTAACACTTAACGTTTTCTTAATATTAACAGTGTTTAAACATAAAAAATATGAAGTCTTGTATTTGCTAGGTTTTACTCAGTTTGGAAGATTTCAGTGATTTCCCCAAATGTAAGATGCGTCCAATGAAGTGCCTGAACAGAAAACAGATATTGAACAGTTGTAATATAATTTTTCACTTCAGAATGTCTATACCAGAAAAGCACTGATAAAGTACTGGAGGAGCGAAAGTGGAAAATATGTGTGCCATGGTTCTGATAACACAATCAATAATTTGTAGCTCTAAGAACTGCTGTATTCAGCTGACTGGGATATACGTAAGAATAAAAGGTGACTTCGTGCACAGAGAAGGAAGGAAGGAAATGTTTAGTATTGACTGAATCACAGCAGGTTACTGGAATAATCAAGTGCATCACAGAGCTGATAAAACCTTATGTAGTCTCAAAAAAGTGCCACAAATCCAGGAGAAATGATGATGTATAACCTTTAAGAGCTTGAGTCTCTGCATCTTATTTTGAGATAGCCATCATGAGATAGCCATCATGAGATAGCCATCATGAGAATTGCCATCATGAGAATTGCCATCAGATGATAAAACAAACTTTAAAGCTAAAGTGTTAGAAGGTCACAAGTGGATTGTGGGGTCAGACGTCCTACAGTTGGACTGGTAATACACAGTCACAGATAATGACTGGCTGCTCCAGAAGAGCTTAATCCCAGTGTAATGTTGTGAACACAAGGCACGGCTGTGGCAGGCTGTAAAGTCATGGATGCAGGACTCTCATCACAGACAGCTCTCTCCTCTCCACCAGAGCATCTCTAAGAGTATTGATCAGATGGAATCAGATTTCCCCTGACAGGCTTGAATCAGGTGATTGATTTTGCAGCCACATTCCAGGATGCACCAGAAATGGTGACAGACTAGAGTTGGACAATGCTCATGCACAGTGCTCCACAGGTGACTGATTGCCAGGGGATGAATGACTGATTGGCCAGAACAGTGGCGGCAATCGAAGGGCAACGCAACGAGGGTGGTCAATCACTGCGATTCATCTCCTAAGGGATAGCAGAGCTGGACTTTAACAGTTCATCAGCTCAGCAAGATTTTCTAGTTAGTCCAGCCATCCCAAATTAGTTCAGCAGCCTAATTGTAGGCTGCATGTATTTGGTTTAAGTCAGTGCCTTAAGGCTCTTCCACTCCTGCCTTTGATATGTTAAGTGGAAACATCTCCTACATACTTTCTCATTAGGTTCCTCCCACCTAACTTCTTCACCCAAATTCCCACTTCAAAAGCTTTGTTTCTGAGGCACACAGCTGAATCGACTCGAGATAAGCCCGACCCCTGTCTGAACTAAGATCACTTTTCAAACAATTAGATGAAATAGTAAAGCATCGCAATTGTATTTTTCAGTCACAGGTGGATTTCCTTGATTGGCTTGTGCATCATCCATGGACCTTAGTGGGTTTATACAGACCTTCACTGAGCTTTCAGAATGAATGCAATAATTTTATATGGTGCACTGTATGCAGCATGTACTTTATGATAGAACTGTGGAGTTGATTTTATGGCACATATTACTGTAATTATTTTATCTCATTTCATCTGGACACTCATGGACCAGCTTTATTTTATGTTTAAAGGATACCTAGGCAGTAGGAACAGGTTAGTAGTAATGTATTCCCTCTGGACTGTGAAATTTGCACTTGTTTTTATTTTTTTTAAGCAAGTCGGTTACAGAAAGGATTCTTGCCGAGGAAAGATGATGTCATAAAGAAGGGATGACATACCTGTCTTTGGACCAATGGTGGTAGGCACAGTCCCATTTTTCTGGTTACCATAATCCGCTGCCACAGGGCAAAAAGGAATGTGGCATCTCCGTTTTTTCATCAGTTTCATCAAAGTGCCTTAGCAGGTATGAATGAAGGTTTTAACTCTTGTTTCTGAATTTACTGTCTTCCCAGTGATGGAGGAGTAAGTCCTCCAACTTCAACATACTATAGTGTAGCATTATGAATGTTCTCTTCTTGAACCTCTGATCATAAATTGCAGAAACACTGTCACAACTACCCCAGGGATAACAGTTTATTAACAAAGAAGGAACATGGGAACAGTACATATTACCTATTGCTGCAGTATTAAAAGCCCTGGCAGATACAATGGCTTGATTCATGCTACAATATACTGGAAAACTATTCAGTTATTTTGTATGTGTATAAAGTAATGGATTTTGCAAGGCCAGAAACAACCACTTGCTGTTTCTTCCTCCAAACATGCCACATTAATTAATTAAAGCATATCTATTCATAAGGCACTGAAGTAAATGTGAGAAACCAAACCAACAAATAAAAAAAAAAAAACCAAACAAAACAAAACAGAGCATGGAACGATCCTTACAGAGGCCTCTGAATGCTCTCTTAGTCTGATGTAGACAGATCTGTTGGCCATGCAACTCGGAGCAAAGAGTTTGTAAACACAACAGATGGCTAAAATACTCTTCACTTTGGTGAAAGCATCTGTATCATTTTGCTATAATTATCTCAGCTTCTGTTCCTTCATTGGGGCATGTAACATATTCTGCAGGCATACGGCTCTAATCATCTGAGCTGAGAGAGCTGGATGTTTCACTAGGTGGTCTGAAGGCAGACTTTTGAACCCTGCTCTAAAAAAATCTTGATTGCCAACAACTTGAGGGGAAAAAGTCTTATGTAAAAGTATTATGTAGGAAGCTAGATCCCTCATCTGCAACTAAGAAATAGTTATCCATTATCATGAATGACTAGTTTCTAGTTCAATTAATGAATTCATGTATACTACACTTTGTAAAAGAAGTTGTGAACTAATGTGAACTAATAAGCTTGATCCCAATAAATGTCAAGTAAATGAATATGGCTAGTTCATTCAACAGAAGAAAGTTATTGATCTTTATTTAAAACATAAGGAGAAGTGATTAGAGTTGGGTAGAGTGATTTGAGTTGGGTAGTGTGATTTGAGTTGGGTTGTGTGGCTTGTGCAGCTCCAGTTCTGTGTATAGTTGAAAAACAGAAAACCTCCAAAGCCCTGCTTGATGCTTCCTCTCCTCCCTCATCTTTTGGTTTGTGCATTCATGAAGGTGCATATCACAGGGATATCAGGATTCTTGATGGAGGCCAGGCTACAGTACATGATACACACAGTAACATGTGAAGTTTGATTCTTAACATGAAAGATAAGCAATCAAATAATGCCTGAAACACACAAGTCAAATGAAATTAAATTAACAGCAGATAAACAGCATTTAGGAAAAAAAAAAACACATTGTAAACATGTGCACAGACGCATTGTGCTGAGCAGATAAATAAATAAAAGACGATTTTCGTTCTGTCTCGTGCACTTGCTTTATGAATGTCACCTTTACATGAATAAATAACATCCAAGGAAACAGACTTATTCAGTTTGAAGTTTCATGTGTTTTGAGATGAAATATTGCAGGAGATGCTGCAATGACAGAGCGGGGAGATCGACAGTAGGCAGCATGTGCAGAAAGATTTTAGTAGAGCATATCCTAGTATCAACGATGATCATTAAAGCAGAAAACACAAGACAGGTAAGTTCATAGCAGGCAATTCCATAATCCAAAGCCAAAACAGGCAGATACAGAACCCAGAACCAACTGCTCAGAAACGCAGAACCAATGGGCACACTCCACAACGTCAAACTGCCTGGAGCATCTATAAAAGAAGCGAGTCCTCAAACGAGGTGATGAGTGAGGAGGTGCCAAGGTCGAGGTTGAGGAAGTGGTGGAGTGGCCTCACCTAGATCAGACCCTCTACTGAGGCATCCTCAACATCCGCACTCGAACAAGCTAAGTAGTTGCCTTTTAGCTCAGGCATACGGAGAGAGGCCTGCAACAGGAACCCAAAGATGGGAGATGAAGCCGCACGACAGTCATTCCATCAGACGGGGAAAAAAATTCCATCAGACATTCAAGTCGTTAAACTTTGTCTACTGCAAATTTTGCACTTTGTTTTGTTACATTTTGTTTTTCGCCAAACAAGTAACAAAAGAAGGTGTTTATAATGAGAAATTACTTTGTATACCAGTACACCACAGCATGTGATGTTTTATCTTAATGTTATCAAAAGCACACTTGAGGGTTATAGCATTTATAAGACTGCACCTTTACAATCCTATAAGACATAAATGACATAATAAAATCAAACAATCTGAATGCCTAAAGCACACTGTGAAAACCACATTCATCTGAACAGATTATGAAGCATTTAGCTAAACTCACACTTTGACAAAATGTATGTTCTCTTTAAATGTCACTGTGCTT
Source organism: Sternarchorhynchus goeldii (assembly GCA_028565775.1). Taxonomy (NCBI): domain Eukaryota; kingdom Metazoa; phylum Chordata; class Actinopteri; order Gymnotiformes; family Apteronotidae; genus Sternarchorhynchus; species Sternarchorhynchus goeldii. Next base: position 11,773,277 of record JAOXYF010000005.1, on the reverse strand, counting down.
TACTGTATATACAGCACTGTAGAAGCCTCTTAGGCCACTGAAAAATGATAAGTTGTTTATGTGGGAAGTGATTTTTGTGCAAATAAAAATCACTTCCCACATAAACAATTTATGAAAGACTAGAACACACAACAAAACACCAATACAATCAAATGTTAATATAGATTATTACTATGTGTCACGTCGAGGCGGACGCCCAGTTCGCTAGCCACGCCCACCAATCCCAGGCTGATGAGATCCCAATCGCCTGCTTATTGAACGCACCTGTAGCTCGTTGGCCCAGTGACTATTTAACGCCACAGCACTGTTCACTCAGTGCTGTGCGTTGGCCAAGCTTAGCTGACAGTATTCAGCCTCTGTTCGTTTCACACGCTGTCTCTGTCTGTTTCTCGCTGCTTTGCTACAGCCGTGCCGGTTCTACCCGGACTTTGCTTTGCTCATTCGCTCGTTCGTGTTGACTTTGCTTTTTGTGTGTCTTGTACGCCACTGGCAACCACTCTGCTAATAAACTGCTAGTATGTTTCCAGTAGCGTCTGCCTCTGCTCCCTCCGCCCCGCCGTCACACTATGATAAAAAGCTAAACATTTTTGTTTTAATTTTATTGTTATTGATATTTTTTCTAACAAGGCTAAAAGAACAAGAATTATAATGACTTAAAGTGCATTTAAGACCTATTTCTGCTCCATGTACACCACAGCTTCGTCCTCTCATAACTAAAGATGAAAACAACCACTTAAACAGAGAAAAGCCAGATTAAAAGAAGGCCTTTAATTATTCACCATGGAATCCTTATTTTGGAGCAAATAAATTGATAGATTCCCTAATAAATATCTTTAGTTTTAGCTTTCTTGGATGTCCTAAAATGTTTGCACAGTACTGTATTCTATACATTATAAAAAGCTTTATTTTATCTTTACTTGAGCAATTCACACATCAGGACTGAGATCTTGCATTGTGCTCAAATGGAGGAAGTGGTGAATGCCTGCCTTTGTTACATCAATTACAAGTACTGCATTATTAGTGTTTTTTTGTACAAAGAAATTCAGTTAACACCAAGAGATGCTACCATAACAGTATTATAAACTGATTTGAAACCACTGGTCAAAAAGAAATAAAACTGGCTATTTACCAGTTTGACAAATAAATCCTCAATAATCAAACTAAACCCTTTCATTAACAAAGGTACAGTGACAAAACCTGTATCTAATCTGCACATGTTCATATGATACTGGCTGCTTGGTAACGAACAAGCTGGCTAACGAGCTTTAAGATGGCTACTGATGATGTAAGTGGCGTGATTCTGCTAATTAGAACTGGCAGTATTCCTTTAAGGACAGAATATTCAGTGGAAAGAGTTTTTTTTAGTAAGGTGTTACTAAAAAACAATATAAAAATACCCCAAGACAAACAGCAATAACAAAACTGGCTGATTCCAGGATGAGGAAACCAAAAATCTGGAGACAGAAAAAGGCACTGCTCTTCAGCAGTAGTCTCTCTGCTGCTACTCCACTCCATCCCATGTTTGCAGTGGGAATGTTCCGTGTTGATGGAAGGAATTTAATCAAATAATCCCAAACGATCCTCTTATCTCGTCTGAGATTAGGAATACCAGTCCAAATGGCAGTGAAGTCAGACCATGGAAATGTAATTAGAACATGTGATTAAAATTGTATATGTAAAATATGCATTTTACTTTTAAAGTTCATTAAGATCTGGTCATGTAGCCATGCTAAGTTTCTTAATAACCTTATGGAAGGTTAACATTCTTTTCTTTGGTCAGTATGGAACAGATTGCCAGTGTTGCCTTGGCCTAAAGGAGTACTCAAATAAACTACCACGGCTTTGTCCCTCTAAAGGAGTACTCAAATAAACTACCACGGCTTTGTCCCTCTAAAGGAGTACTCAAATAAACTACCACGGCTTTGTCCCTCTAAAGGAGTACTCAAATAAACTACCACGACTTTGTCCCTCTAAAGCAAAAACAGCTCAGAAACCCCTCAGAGGTTAGTTAAACAGACATCTAGGTTGTATTTTCTGATAGATGTGTCATACAGACTTTGTGATGTGGACCCTGACTTGGCAATTTGTAACGAAGGTCAGATGCTGCTTACACTAAGCCAAGTCCCAGACGTCAGGCATGCAGCCATTAACCACAGGGGCCCATTACAAAGCCGCCACACTTTGCTCCCCCTCTCAGCTAAACAGTTTGCTGGGTGATGTGACAGAAACACATTTTCAAGTAGGGGTTTGAATATTAACAACCTTTTAATTTAACCTTTTAATTAAAACAAATGCATTCAAAATAAGGTATATCAGCACCAAGAACTGTAATTATATCTATATTTTAACGAGGAAAATACTGAAATGTGTTCGCCCAGCAAGAGTTTGCTATCTTCAGCACATGCTTCCACCTCATAGAAATGTGATTATTACACATCACTGCCATGCACACACACACACACACACACACACACACACACACACACATACACACACACACTCACACTCTCTCTCTCTCTCTCTCTCTCTCACACTCACACACACACACTTGCAGTGTTACCGAAAGTCCCCTGTCCTGCACAGTAGTTAGGTGAAGTGCACTGTCTGAATCATTAAACAAATGTGAAAATCGCTGTTGTTTGGCTAATTGGGAAAACAAAATACATACTGCTGCCTCTTGGTTTCTGCCTATGCACATTCTAAGTACACAGTAGCATAACTGAGTGGTGAAGTGTTGATTTTGTGTTGCTCTTGGCATAGAATTCTGAATCTACCCCCATGCTGACTTTCTTTGCCTCTGAATATTGAGCTTGCAAATGTACCCTTTTACAAGCACCCACACAAGATTTTAGGGTTCATTCATCAAGTTATGGGGCCTAATTAATGAAGAAACAAAGCAAATAGCTTTTAATCATCTACAGAGAATTAAGAATGAGTTGGGCAACAACTTAATTAGATTTCAAACACTTTCTAAAGCAATTATGAGCTATTGTTCCTGAGGGCATGGGTCTGACTACTGGGTGTGGAAGCTTAACTAGTCACCTGCTGTTACTGTGAACAATGTGCTACTCGCATTTCATATGCAGATAATGTGGCAAAACTACATGACGAGTATAATTATTACATAACCATGTAGCGCCAGAACACGAGCAGAAACCTTCACCTCTTTACATGAAAGACAGACAGCGACATTTAGTGCTTCCTTGATCTACTAAAGCACAGACATAACAGTGTCTGATCACGAGATTCACTGACAGAAACAAAGCCTCACAACTACAGATAGGCAAATATTTATTATTTAAATATTACTTAACAAATATCCTGATGTCTGCATGAATGACTCCGTAAAAGAGATCCTACCTTTATCTAAGCCATTATAAAAACATTTCAACAGACATCACAGATTGTAATTAGTGTGAGGCACATGCTATGCATTCTCATTGCTTATTTTTAGTATTTTCTACATTTAAAATACACAAAAACAGGAAACATCAAACCGATTCAGTAACACATGATTATGTTGTGACAGTCAGTTTTTGTTTATCTTAGATTTTAGATCCTTCAAAGAAGCCATCCTTTACTGTCCTCCTGAACTCTACACTAGCGGTGTTCTCCAGCTTCATCAGGCAGCTGCTTTTCCATCAGTCTTGAAGAAATTTTCATATGTACACTTGAAAGGTGAGAGACTTAGGAAAAAAAAACTTCTGGAAAAAAAAACTTTTTGCTGAAGGTGCATCTACAATTAATTGTTTGTTCATGTATGTGTGCCTGTGAGTGCATTCGTTCATATATAGGCTAACACCTTTACCAATCTGTATTTGTCTTAGAAATTAATCTTGGAAATGTTTTGTAAATGTGTTTAAAAAATAAACAGCTATTTTCTGTTTACATAATTATTCAAATGCTTTACTCCATACTTGGTTACATCACCTTTGGCAGCAATGACAGCCTCAAGTCTTCTTGGGAATGATCCTACAAGACTGGCCCTTCTGTTGAATGTATTTCCAATTCCTCTTGGCATTCTTCTTTGTAGAACCATTCAAGCTGGGGGTTGTCGGTACACAGCCATTTTTCAGGTCTCTCCAGAGATGATCTATTTGGTTCAAAGCCGAACTCCAGCTGGGCCACTCTGGTACTTTCACAGAGTTTTTCCAAAGCCATGCCTGTGTTGTTGGCTAGAATGTTTTAGGTCATTGTCTTATTACAATGTAAACATTTTCTGTAGTCTGAGATTTAAGGTAATCTACAAAAACTTTTCACACAGGCTCGCTCTGTATTTTTCTGCATCTATCTTTACCTTTATAATAACTAGTCTCACCAGTCTCTGTCACAGAATAAACATTCCCACAGCATGGTGCTTGCTTGAAAGGATGGCATCAAATGAGGTGATGCTAAGTGCCCATTTCCCTCCATACATGCTGCTTGAAATTGTGGCCATCTTTATTTAATCAGACTAGGGACCTTTTGCTGACCTGAGAATTCTTAAGGTGCCTATTGGGTTCTAATGCGTCTTTTAATGAAGAATAGCTTCTATCTGGCCTCCCTACCATACTGGTCTGATTGGAAGAGTGCTGCATATCCTTTGAGGAAAGCAACAATTTACTCAATGGGAACCTCCTCTGAGCACAATCTGATCAGTGTTTTTCTTTATTACTGTAGTCACAAAAATATCAACTGTGCTTCTGCAAAGTTCTCCCATCTCAGCTAACTAACTCTGGATTCCATTCATAAGGACCTTTGGGTTCTTGTTTACTTGGCTGTCTCTTCATCTCCAATTATTTAGTTTGTTGGGAGGTCAGATCTGTTGGTAGTTCCAAATTTAAGAATACTGGCAGAACACAATTCTGTCTTGCAGTGAGAAATCTACAATTGTCATGACTTGGTTTACACTCTGACATGACAGTGTAATTATATCCAGTCAATTAAACTGGGTACAAGTGGAGTTTAATGAGAATGTGGAAGCATTTCAAGGACAATTGGTAGAACCAGGATGCACCAAAGCTTTTTAAAAAACTTATTTTTAATACATTTACAAGATTTTTGCTTTGCTTAGTAATATTTTGTGCACACAAAATAAATAGTAGAACAAGGCAGTCAAAGTCCGGTCCTGGACAGCTGGAGTCCAGCAAAATATCAGGATTGCTCTGCTCAGATACCTACTAAACCTGACGATTGATAGATGAGTTGAATCAGGTGCAATCACCCAGCCACACTGTACTCTGGCCCTCTCAGACTAGGGTTTCATACCACAGTGATACATTAGCCAATCAGTCATCAGTCAATCATCAGGTTTAGTATGTGTATCTGAGCAATACAATCTCCAAACTTTTCTGGACCTCCAGGACCAGACTTTGACAATTCTGGTCTTACAACCTAGTGAAACATGTAAAACTTGGAACGTTCTGGAAATACTCTTACAAAATGTTAGAGCATAACACATCACTTGAACAGGATTGAGGGTTTGATTTAAAATATGGAATTTCTTGTTTCTATTCTAGTGTTTACTTACTCCTGTGTTGTTTGATCGAGCATGTGTGGAACAACCATGGTATGGATATATTTTGTGGAGACCAGCTGTGAGAACCTCTTATGAAGGCTACTCATTTTGTTAATTTATTTATGTTCATTTTTTACTGTACTCATAAAAACAAATATTATACCAAAGATAAATGTGGCTCCTTTATCCTTGAAGTCTTTGTCACTTATTTGAAGATTCTTCAGCGTGTCCTTGAGTTGCAGTGGTGGTCAATATTTTTCTATTTGTCTGAATGTGAACAGACAGAAGTACAAGCCTAAGCTAATTCTCTTCTAACCCTCTTCAGTCTTATGATCTTCAACAAATGATAAATGATAAATGTGGTCTTTTTAAATATTATTTTTTAAGTTGTCATTGACTTTGATACCTGATTCCAACTTCTAATGATTGATTTTCAATTATTAATTTATTTTCATTCACTTAGAGGTTTACAGACTTTTTCAATCAATGACCTTGATCAAGTAAAGAAAAATAATCATTAAAATATGGAAATTTGGGTGATTCACAAATGTTTTCAGAAAACATTAGTGCCTGAATATTAGTGTCCTGATGTTTGAATGCTTTATGACTACTTAATCTGTAAATATTTTAATTACATGATTTAATTACATGAATTATTCTTGGAATTTGGTATATAAACTCATTATGTTTCACTTTTGTGACGTGAACATTTTATACACTGTATCCAAATTCTCTCCAAACAGCATTGTTTTCAGTTAAGAACACCGTCCCAGGACATTCCTTTAGACAACTGACTAATTAGCAGCTCTGGGACAAGAGCCTATAAAAAAACTTGTAATTTTTCTTGCTTCAGCCATGGCAATCTGAGATATTCTCATCCATCTGCAGAGTAAAGTTCATTTGGATACATAGTTGATTTGTCAAGAGTGAGTTTTGAGATGATTTTCTGACTTTCAACACTCACCCATTCAAAGCTATCTGTCAACATGCCAGCAAAAGTTGTGGACTTACAGTTCCCACGACATAATGGCTTTTGTATAATTAAAAGGAAACACCTCAACTGAAATTCTTTAATATTTAAAGCCAGATTTTATAGTTTTATATGTTTGTGTTATATGTTTATATGCATCATGATTCAAATAAATGTATTCCATGAATATGACAAAATATGTTGCTCCATTTTCTTGGCAGAATCCACTTCATGACAGTACCTGGTACTGAGAGAAGACTGCTGCCCATTTCAGTTATGCTCGCAGACAAGTTAAACAGCTTAACCTTAACATTTCTGCTAGCGTAACACAAAGCTAACTAGTTTAGCAACATTTATAGAACTCTTGGCTTACAGGAAATATCTGGTAGAAAATATCAACCTTTACCACTATGGTGTAGTGCTCCATTTACAAGATCTCAGATTTTAAGAAAGGCAAGACTAAATGAGTAATATGTAATTAGTTAGTTATCTCTTAGATGCCATCAAAAGCTTTCCACTATAAAGAGCACAACATTTGCAGATAAATTTAACCATGTGGAGTCTCAGGGCATTTTCTCTGTTTTTGCATATTTTCTTAAATTCACCTTTAATGAGTTCAGCCTTTTCAACTGCAGGACTGTGAAAGATTTCGGTAATCTGCGAAAGATTACCATTTCAGGACCACAGAAAGACAGCTGTAGCTTCAAAGAAAGAAAGCAGGTCTACCAATCTCCCATGGAGAAAGTAGGTGTACCAAACTTCCATGGAGAAAGCAGGTCTACCAATCTACCATGGAGAACATATCCGCATGTTTGTTGGGGAGAGATATGAATACCCTATTACAGGCATAAGGTATTTATAAATGCTCAAGTATTGCTTTATAAATATCTTATTCAGTGCTTATGCATGTGCTATGAAGTCTTAATGTAGGTGGCCTTTAAAAATAAAGTGTTACAAGCTTTTGGTATATTTTTCTCTTCTTTGACTTTCTGGATGGGACCTTTGTGGGTACAAGAACACTTTTCCGTATTTCCTTGTCGGTTTTATTGTAGCTGTTGTAAAATGTCTTTTTGCATATAGTTATCACTCACTATGCACTGAGGTTTGGGACTGGCTGCCTGTTTTGTTTTTGGATGTGAGTTTTTTACTTTGTCTCTTACATTAGGGACCAAGGCGAGAATTGTAACTGTTCATTTAGGGTGTCTTAGGTAGGCTGTTCTATTATTCTCTTTTTTAAATGGAGTTCTTTTGTTATTTTGGCATTAATACTAAAAGTGCTATGTCTCATTAACCTGCTTATACCTAGGAGCGCCGAGAGCCGGTCCTCTGACCACTTTTGCTTCTCTCTACTAGGTTTCACCTACTTAAAGCACACATCAGCGGTGAAAAGACCACTCCTGATGTCACGTCCTGCTGCACATGTAAATTAAACAAATACACAGTTATACAAAGACAAATTCTATCAGGCTGGGTCACGTTCTATTTTTGCATTCATCTATATCCATTAATTTGCAGTTGTACATATCAGTGTTGTGGACGTTGGCCTAGACATGGTGGTAACACTAACAATTTCACCTCAAAAGACAAATTTCCTCCAAAAACACTGATCAATTATTTTTCATTTTTTCAGTACAAATGTTAATATGTGAGCATAATAAACATTGTCCAACATTGCCTACCCTAAAAATACTACACACTGAAACATGCTGACCATTTACAAAGGTCCAGACAGTCTCTTTTGTGTCGTTGTTACCCTGGAGGCTACTATACAAAGTTTGCTAGGAGGGAAAAGGTTCACGTGTGCCCTTTCTCATAAACTTTGGTTACTGAAAAACTCCATTAAATTTGATGTGTGAGTGAATAAATCATCCACTTAAAGACACCTCAAATAAAATACTGCAGTACCAACATGATGAATGTACTAATAAATGAGATCCCTGTACAGGAGAGGAGAAGGCCTGAAAATGATCACACCCTGCTGACGTTTCTTGAACTCTATCATAGTGTAATTATTTGCATAGACTTGGACAAAGTAGATAAAAAGTATATATAAGCACATAAGAGCAACAGAGTGGCTTTAACTAGTACTATATGAATAAATACAAGAATAAGTGTTAAATTACCACTCAGCAATTACAGTAACACAAAGTGCATTAAAATGTTTAACTTTATAACAGCAGCAGTTCTCTATTAAAAACAGAGTCTGTGTTAAATGAATAGGAGTGCTGCTCTTAGAAGAGCTCAAGAGTAATAACAAAGAAACTTTGACAATATATGAGTGAAAGGAGCCATGACTCAAATGTTCTTGACTTTTATTATACAATGGTAGTGTTTATGTAATCCTCCACAGGATGGTGCAGTGAAGTGTTGATGTAGAGACTGTGAATGCAAGGAATATATTACAGACGTTTATTGCAAAGTGAGTAGCCCCTATTTTTCAGTTGATTATTATGCTGCATGTCAGTTTAAACAGTAATATAAATGGGTGAAGAGAAGACAACTGCACATTCCTTTTTTATCTTTTTTGTTAGAATTGTTGGCAACCTAAATTTTGTTTTACCCATAAACAAATGAATGGTAGTCAAGCCAAGTTTTATACTCTTTTACACAATGGTAGCTATAACAGTAGTACTAAGGAATGTTAAGACTTACATTTTTGCAATAAAGCCATTATTAAATATTTATGAAACCAAAAATATACAATGTTACCATGTAGTATTGCAACATTACAATATTCTAGTACTTCTCAACTGAGTAAACACTACATTTAAACAAGTACATTTTGTTAATTGCAATTATTCTCCATGTTTATGATACTTTCCACTTTCCTTCTCATCGCTGTCCATTTCAAGTGATATAGACACCCAGGTGTGAAACTGGCTTCTCATTTACCCTGACAGACACTGACTCACAGCTTTGCTTTGATGCGCTTGTAATGAATCGCCTGGGTGACACACTTTAGACGCCATGGCAACACAGCTTGTGACAGAAGTAATGGCTGGGCGGCGGAAGGAAATGCATGCCGCAAGGCTTCCCACAGAACAATGCAGGACTCTGCTTGATGTAGGAGCTCTGGGTGCATATCAAAGAATGGCGAACCATATTTGTTGGGATACCTGTCAAGGCAGTGTGTGCAAAGCTGGTGCAGATAAAGGCAAATACTTGAGTTTTGTTGGAGAGATATGGAAGGTAGTGTTTCTAAAACTTTAGTAGTAAAAGTGTAATCATATGAAGGGTAAGATATGATGAGACAGCAACCAGTTGATAAACATTTGGAGAACACCTGCTTGCTTACAGGCTGTACCACAACTTTGTAAACCACACATGTTCTTCCTTCATGTTTGTCAAGATAGTGGATTGTGGACAATACTTTCTACCACAGCCTCACATTCTAGCATTCCAGTATTTCATCCAATTTACTGTACCATGATTAAGTTCAGAAGCTGTTCACCTAAATAAACCTTCTCAGCTGCTTTCACTATCATCTCTGCAACCTCTATGTGATGTGTAAAAATACCCCAGGGAGTACACTGTACTATAGAAGTGAATTCATGTGGAAATATATATATATATATTTATCCGAGATATTAAGTGCATACAGTCTTAAGCTTAGGAAAATGTAAAAGTCCACATCCATATTCACTCAAGCAACCTCGTCCAGCAGACATTTGATCAAGATAATCTAAAAATGTTCAGTCTCAATTCAAATCACTTATGATGATAATCATTTGACTATTGAATGTGGCAGTGCAGTCTGTCCATATTCCTGTGTGGGGGCTGGTCCCCAAGTCATTCACTCAGCTGTTTTCAACTCCAGCTCCAGACAAGCTACCAGCCTTCAGGGAAAGTTTAAAATCTAGGAGAACTCATCAAGACACAGTAAAACATTCTAAAGATGGCACTCAGGGGCTCATGAAAAGGTCATGCACGCCATTCCCGTCTAGATGGAAACGTACCCCCTTCAGGGTAAAACCTCACTCAATCCCTGCAACAATTAGGCTGTACACCCACTCTCTACAAGCACATGACAGCTCTGCTGTGCAAATTCATAAGAGGAGAGGTTGCCAAGTCCTTCATAGCTCCTCACACTGGCATAACTGATTGTTAAACTCTTCTCCTTAGCTGCACTAGAGTTAAGCACAGAATAATGATATGATGTCCAGTACATGTTTAAAATTTAAAAAGTGAAGTTTTAGTTTGTAGACTAAACAAATTGACTCTCATTTATTTTTGTTGGGACAAATGCTGAAATTAATGCTATTGTTTATAGATACCATGGTACACTAGAGATTACTTTGAAATGCATCAATATGTATTTTTAAAAATCAAACTTAAATTAAAATTTAAATCACTACAAGCAGTAAAACAGACTATAGCAAAATTATGTGAATTGGTGCAAAGCATCAGTGTCATTCATTCTGCCTGGCTGATGATAAAAAGACACAAGGAGAAAAACAAGCAGGTCCTCGTGTTCCTGGACCTAGAATAGGCATTCGACCAAGTGCCTCATGACCTTATTTGGCATGTGCCTCAATCACATGACATGCCTGAAGTATATGTCTGTTGGATGCAACTCCTCTACCAGGACGTCACGAGTGCCGCTCTGGAATCTCTCTGCCTTTTGCCATCCAAGTTGGCGTCAATCAAGGATCAGCATTTCCACCGCTCTTATTCCATAGTTTGCATGGACATGGTGACTACTGAAATCCAAATATTGAATCTGTGATCACCTCTCTGTGCTGGTGCTGACTTCCTGGCTAAAGAGGAGTGGCAGCAGATGTGACAGTGGAACGTACAGCTGGGAGAATGGAACACGGCTGATCATCAAAAACACAAAGTCCATGGAGTGCATGGATGGATGGTGCTGTCCAAATTACTGGACAAGACCTCAGCAAAGTCAATCAGTTCAAATTCCTTGTGTTCCTGGTCTGCTCAGATGGCAACACCCTACCGGATGTCCATGAGCAGGTCAACGATGCATGTCCAAGATGGAGGCTGGCCCTTGGCGTCCTCTGTGAGCTACTTGTCCACCAGAAGGAAAAGATCTGAAAGACCTTCATTTGCAGAGGAGCCCTGTATGGAGCAGAACTCTGGCCAGCATTGAGCAGGCACCATCATGCCATGAACAAGAATGCTAGGAAGGTCATGAGTGCAGGGGGCTTGTCTTCTATGGTTTGGACACATGGTGTCCAAGGACCAGTCGATGCACCTCAGTCCACAGTGATGATGGCTCTGTAAGTGCCCAAGAAATGATAACTTGACCACCTTGAGAAAGCGATTTGTTAACATTGCTCCAAATGCTATGAACCATAGGAAGTGGAGAGTGGCGATGAACCATAGGAAGTGGAGAGTGGCGTGTAAGCAAGCACACTCTGCACTAATGCGGGGCAAACGCTAAGAAAAGTGCACAGCATCAGTGCAGTGGCTCAGATTTTGCAAGTTGAGTATCTACACAATTTATTCTAGGCTACATGTCATGTGAAATATTTACTTGAAGTCTGAAGTCTGACAGTGCTGATCATATACACATTGCATAATTTGGTGGTTACATCTCCTGGTCTCCGACAGATTTTGTATCATCATATACAGACCAGAGTTCTGCTTAGTGACAAAATTTCATAAGGCCATGGGTTTTGATTTGGGTTCTGTTTATTAACCTGCTACTATAAAACTTACTACAGTAATAGAATTCTTTTAATATTCTAGAATACTAAGGATGCGACACAAACTTATTAGGTGATATCAGTGATATATTACACAGTGGGAAGTTGTTGGACACTGGCAATGTTGTCCAATGGGCAATGAACTTTAGAAGAGTGAATTTATATTTACTATGACTATAAAGTACAAACTGAGCACAAATTTTAATTACAGGATACATACATACATATAATCATTGGATCATTTAGTTTATATTCAAAATAGTTCATTATAGATCTAGATTTTACTCAAGATATGGCATTTGCTTCTGGAGATTGTTGTTGATAGACCAAAGAAGTGTCTGTGCGAGTAGATATAGATAAAATAATGAGAACAAACCAGTCAGAGACAGACAAAATATTAGGAGTCAGTTTCCCATTCAGAGACCTGACCCAGTCTCAGACTATATTGCAGTGGTTCTTGAGAAGCTGGGCCTAAGATCAATATCAACCGCATCAACATTTTGGCACACTGTTAAGAAGCAAAATGATGATGCTCATAGCAATAGCAGATTGACCTGACAGACCACAGAAGACCAACAGGGAGGATGAACTAAGAATACTGCCAGTCATCGGGAAAAAGAGGTCATTCCATGCCAACGCACCCGACCTGAATAATATGAATTTTTTTTAGGGGAAAAAAATGTGAAGACTTCTATTAAATTCATGAGACACTGCAAAAATATTAGAGCTCTACTGCTAATACTTTTTTGTTATGATAATATTTTTATTACATAGTAGTTTTTGTTGGGTTTCACATAATTTTTTTAAAAGAATATTCATGCCGTCCATGGTGAGTTGCAAATAGTTCAAACTTAGTCTACCTCGTAGACAGAGATTACATGACATACCAAAGGCATTTTAACTTCAAAGGCAGTTCAGATCTGGTGCACAAGTTGTACAGCCGTTCCCCAAGGAAAGAAAAACAATGTATAGACTAAAGTATTATATCTATTTATTAAATTTGTATTTTGTTTTCTTCCATGGCAATCTAGATCCTGAAAACAGCCTGAAGTGCTTTAGCCCTATGGTGCTCCATATGTCCAACCTATTTAACATTCAACTAAAGTTCATCTGTTAATGCAGTCGCCGTTCAGTGTAGTGTCCAGCCTAGTGTCCAGTGTAGTGTCCAGCGTGGTGTCCAGTGTAGTGTGCAGCGTAGTGTGCAGTGTAGTGTCCTACATTGCAACACCTGACAGTAAAACACGTCTTAACATGACCCCTACACTGTGGTATGGTTTTCCCACTCTAGGGTTAGGCATGTACCCCTCTACTTTAGCTAGCGTTTTTTTGAAAAACCCAAATTGATTCTTGTTTTATTGTCCGCCATTACATCAAATAACTGCTTGAACAACATGAGCAACTACTTTCCCATTACATGCATTTAGATGTTCTTGGCAGAATCATTAGTGATGTTGGTAGTGATGTCATCTGTATTTGTTTACTGATCTCTGGAAGCAGAAAAGTCTTTTTCACTCTTAAACAGCATTTTTATGGGTGACACTTTCAAACTCACAGGCCATTGTGGGTTGTGAAAGTTCTCCATTAACAGTTCTTATGAAAATCTACAGAAACCTTCTCACCACCTGAGAAGGGTGGTGAAGGTGTGAGGAGAACGGTGAGTGATGACCCATTCATTCCTCCCACGTGAATCACAAGCACAGGTGCCGATCTGATGCAGGAGCAGCAGTAAGAGAACGCAGACCATCTCCCACCTCCTTCCCAACAACCTTCCTATTGAGATGGAACTTTAGCTAACAAATCTAATTACCAGTACACCATAACCCATTCATCACAATTATGCACATCTTTCATTCACACACATGATTGCAGTTAGGGGCTAAAGGCAAACACTGCCAGAGGTGTGAATACAAGTAGTGTAACTGACAGCTTTGCCTAACTGGGTACCTGTAAGTTGTTTTGATACAAGTACTTATTTATGAGTGAATATATATATATATCCTGTATTGGGAGGCACACACCCTTCACTCCTTATTAACAGAAATGCAAATGATTTCACCACCTGACATGTAATCTGGATTCCGATCCAAATGAACAGCATCTACAAAAATAGCTCGGTTTGCTTTATGACCTAGACCTTGAAAATGCCTGATTCATGAGGTCAGGTACAATATTGACAGATATAATAAGAATAATGAAAATAAGATAATGGTTAAATATATTATGTTTGTCCCAAATCTGCTGATAGCATGTCTGCATGTTTAGAAAGAGCTTAAGAAGCTTAAGAGCTACAACTGATGTTTGTGCCAGTTTGCAAAATACAGCATTTGTGATCAACACAGACGCCTCATTTATTCATTTGTTCAAGTTCTTTAATCAGTTTCCCGCCTGACCTGAATCAGACTAACAGGGGTGTTAAAGCTCCAGCAGTAAACATATATAGCAGGATCCAGCGGTAGGATTCGCTATCAAGTTTTGTTTATAAAGTTTTATTTATCTAAATTATTTATTAAGTTTTATTTATCTAAAAAAAACTGAATACATTATTGGCTATAAAACAGACAACCACGTTTCACCTGCCTGTTTCACCTGAAAGCCCAATAGAAACTGAAATAAATATGAATATCTGTTTACATTTGCTTATTTTGTGTGATATCACATTTCACTCATCCTTATGGGTTCGCAGTTTGTTAATTTGGATTAACACTTTATATTACCTCATATTAACTAATATATACTGATCCTCTTTATATAATTTGGATTAACACTTTATTACCTCATATTAACTAATATATACTAATATATGATCCTGTTTATATCATTTGCATCATGCAGTATTTTCTAAATGTTTCAACGTTAAATCAGTACAAAATACTCTCCTCAGTGCTGATAAACTTTCCCTGGGACAAATACTTCGGATCTTGGTTGTAGGTTCAAGATCGTGTACTCCAGTACTGTCTATGGTCATCTAATAAGTGATTCATTGAGGAATAACCTTTAAAAAAAGCATTTTAGTCATGCTTATATGCTGATCTGTTAGATGAGTCTGTCTTTGTGGCAGATGGAACAATGCAGAAGCATGAACCAAAGATATCTGATAAATCCTGTTAGTCAAGACGGATTACCCAGACCATGTATGACTGTCAGAAAGGAGGAGATGAGCTTGACAGTCATGGGTAAAGTGATGTATTCAAGTTCCTGTCTGGTCTCAAAGCAGAAACTGGTCTCTGTCATCATAAGATGTTTCAACAAAATAACATGAACATTATAAAAAGATGCACCCAATTAAACCAAATTCATCTGAAATGACACTGGAGTGATGAGAGACAAAATGAGACGTATTGTCTGGTTTTTGTGGTTTGGGCTCCATGCTACATTGATCACACTGGCAGTTATGCCTCTTTAATAGACCGAGTACTTAAGCATAACAAATCACGCAGTATTTTATTCCTATTTGCAAATTAATAGCAAATAAAAGAAGTACTGCATTTGTCTGTGAGAACCTGTATTATGACACTGCATTAGCCACAATAATCAAGCTGTGGCTTGAAACTGATCTTTTTTTAGTAAGGGAAAAAGGAAACATTTTCTCTTGCAATATTTAAAATATTTCATATTTTACTGAGTAGGACAGGACATTCTAGGACTATGATCTAGTTTTTGTCTTCCAAATTTTTCAAAAGGTGTAAACATGCTGTGACATAGGCCACTGAACCTGGGGGTGGGCTAGCTGATAAAACAGAGAGTAGCATAAGTAAGGGGTACGCAGAATGCTGTGCAGTGCTCCACTGACTTTATTTGGCCTATTTTAAACATTTTAAGTAGTTGTAAGAAATGTTGATTTGTGGGCATGCGTTCGTTTGGTCCAGTCACGTCTTCTCAGTCTTGGTGCTTTAGGAATGACTCTGCCTCTCGCTCCTTTCTGCTGGTTTGCTGTGTGTCTTTTTAAATACTTTGTGGTTTGCAAAGCACTTGTTCCAGAAATGTCTTCTAACCCTTTTTCAGCACCAATGCTATATATATATATATATATATATTTATGTACAGCTCTGATCACCGAGTCATTATTAAAGTACAGTAAACTGGCACAAATATGGATGTGTATGTAGATGTGTGTATGTCTTTTAATATACAGTTTATTTTTTTGCCTTCCATTTTATTTAAAATTATTCACATCAACTTGATCAACAGAGTTCTTAAGCGTATGTTATACATATTCATTTAGCAGCTGTGTTCAGTTCAGTATAGACTGCGATGGTGTAGTGCTCTCCAGAGAGAACACTGGATATCTTAATCAACAATGACCTGAATCGTTAACCTTTTGTGATCATTTAGCACAGCAACAAAGCAAACACTCTTAAAAAAAACTTTGCATACACTTCAGACATTATGCACTAAGAAATTGTCTTTAATTTGTAATCAGTCAGTCAAATGTTGCTCATCTTCACACTGTTCCTTTTTAGAACTGCCAAAACTCGTGAAAAGTCTAACACTGAAAATGAAGGCCAGTCATGCAGTGTAAGAGCCCTACTGACATATTCCTAGGTCACTGGAAATTACTTTGTCCTTGTGTTTTCATTGATGAGATTGTTTTGTAGTGCAAGTATTTTGCATTTATATCTTTGTCTGAATGTCATTATCTTGGAGATCAGCATAGCATGTTTTATTGTTTTACGCTCTCGCACACCGAATTACATTTTGTTCAGGTAAAGACGTTTGTTGCCTGTGCATTTCCTACATCTTGAGTTATAGAGTTACCAGCCATACTTTTATTTTCAAGTGTCTCACCTGCTGTTTATGAGCTCCAGATTTTTTAGCTTGTTTATACCAGTCGTATTGTTTGCACGCTTGTCTTGCTACAGTGCTGTGTAGACTGAAGGTTTATTTTTGTATTAAACTCTACTCCTTCATGGTGTCCGCGTGTGTCTTTTTCTCACATCTGCGATTTGTAGCCTGACCATTGCCCTCTTGATTACAAGTATAACACTCATTCCTCTTGTTATAACAATAACCTCCCCATCACTGAGGTGTAGTGAATCATTACAGAAAATAAACCTATAAGTGGAGCGAGAGCCATAGGTCTTCACCCAACACTTCCAGAACAACCTGCTTGATCTGCAATAGAGCTAAACTGGCAGCAGCACAGGAAAATATTAATCAGCAACTGCATCACGTTTTAACTCGTCTGTTGTCTTCTAGAGCCTGTTATATTTCTCTCTCTCTCTCTGTTCTCCTGTCCACGTCTTGTTCCTCTGCTCAGAGTTCATTCCATGTTCTAACCCCCCATGATTCTAACCTCATGCTCACTTGTGTAGCTGCTTTTCCTCTAGTTGTATTAGATCTGTGATCCTGTGTTTCTGCCTATTTCTAGACCCCGAGAGTCATTTACCCCGTTTGTACTGCTCTGTATACAGCCCATTTGTATATAATGTGCCACTGTATATTTCTGTATCTAAAAATGACACCAGATGTAGGGTTTTAGTTTTGTATATATGTTTTGTGGGTAGTAGGGGAGAGGAAGGAAGTGATGGTCTCTGTGATCGTTTCCTTTTGGCTAAGTAAGGTGGAGGCTAACTTGAGGCTTTGTTTGGTATTTTCAGCACTGGTCAATCTAAAGTCAGTAATGGTGTTTGTTTATCACTTTGTACTTACAGTATACCTGCCCTTTTGTTTCATCACTTGTCCGTGTTCATCTCCTGTACAGCCCACATACCATCAGCTTTAGTTGTTTACAATCAGTTTAACCCATCCACCCCCTTCTCATTCTGCTTACAGCTCAGCCTACACTGGATTGTATCAAGCCACCAGGCATCTTGACTGCCCTTCTCCCAACTGAGCCATACTCCAGCTGGCACTTACCACTAGACCTGCCAGAACACAATGACAGTGATCTTGATGAATGCAGGGAAATTCTACTGCAACGCTCATTGTATTTCACCCGTCACCACTCCATTCCCCCTTCTTTGGTACCATTAAGGTTGACATCATAGTCTTTTGACTAGCATTGCATTAGAATGGGTTACAGCAGTACAGGGTGGTGGGGTTAGGGAGGGGGGAGAGAAGGGCTGAGGGAAATTGATCAGTGAATCAATTAGTCACATTAATGAGGATTGTCTTTGATCATCTCAAGGACTGACAAGAGAAAGGAAAACAACTCTTGGACATCTCTGGGAAAAAAGGTCAGATTTGGATTATCTGCCAACATCCCACATTCTTGCTGCAGACAACAGATGAAATGTAGAAGCCCTAATTATTGTTTGTTTGTTTTTAAGATGACTAAATGAAAAGCTTTAAATGGTATTAGCTTGTTGAGATAACCAACTCACAAGCATATGTCCCTGACTATCAGATTGTGCTCCTCCAAGAGCACTACCACAAAACCTTTCATGAGTTACATCTACTGTAGGTATTATTGTCAGCTGGAAATACTGACATCACTGATGACTGACATCAGCGATTATAGTGGAGTCTAAAGTGACTGTGCTCAGACTGACCTTTGCAGTCCAACAGTACAAATGTCTCTAGAATCCTGACTGCGTCTCTACAACAGTATGGATTCATGCCTATTAAGCACCTCCCTGTACGTCCCATGACTTCTACTAATCCCTCTACTGGGCTAAGTAGTGCATTCAATAGTAGAGATTTAAAACTCCTGATCTGAAACACCACATTCTCATGGGATACAAATTCCCATCCTATTTCGTTCTCTTCTGACCCGTCTTCATAGCCAGGCGTCAGGGTCAGACAGTTTTTTGCTGGAAATGCCACCACCACTATCTCCCTTTTTTCATTTCTAATCACATTCACCCATCATATTGTCTCTTTTATTACCTGGAACGTACCACAACCCCAATATGTGCTGATTACTACAGTCACCAGCTGTTGTGTCACTGGACATTACATTATGGTTGTCACCTGTGTTCCCGCTTTGATGTTTTCATTTCACAGGCTACCCACGCAAGGACTGCTGCAGTAGGAACGATATGCTGCTTATCCTTTACATGATTCCACACCTTTACAAGCTCGTCCCCCAGCGTGGACGTTGTGATTGGACAACAGGATCACGGATTCCTCACTATATTGCCGTGGTTCACGCATGCTGGGGTGCTGTGAGTGGCAGACACTGCTAGTGCAATTTTGTAGGTTCTTTAAAAGGGCCTGTTGAGTTCATACTTAACACTGTTTATTGGAGAATTCTTTAAAAGCACATTATGAGCTTGTACTTAACACTACTTATGTAGGTTATTTGGTGGGGCTTTATGAATTCATACTTCAGATACATTTATAGGCTTTGTACATGTTGCCTTGAGTTGTAGTTCAAAATTTAGTGGTTCTTAACTGGAGCAATGATTAATACCAGTAGGTCTTATGTCATGTCTCTTGAAAGGGACCTATGAATAATACTGGTCCTATTTAAGACCACTCCTAGAAACCTCCACATCAGTGGATGCTCTACACACCAAAATTCCTGAGCAACTCCTGTAAATTCTGTCGCAGTGTAAAGCACTAACTTCCCTTTTCAACAAGTTGACAGACATCCACGATCGGCTTAGTGTCACAGAGAATAACGGCTCAGAGTAACGTCATCACTCACACGCAAGCTGTGCAGTGGAGGCAGGGTGTGTCCTTGGTAGGACTGTCCTCCCTAGTTCTCCTCCTACTTATGTGTCACAAAAACAGAGCAGTCTCACAAGGCTGAGTGGTTATATCACCGCCTCTAACCGCAAAACTTGTGAGGAAAAAAATTTGTTTTATATATATGTATATATATACACACACACACACACACA
Source organism: Sternarchorhynchus goeldii (assembly GCA_028565775.1). Lineage (NCBI taxonomy): Eukaryota > Metazoa > Chordata > Actinopteri > Gymnotiformes > Apteronotidae > Sternarchorhynchus > Sternarchorhynchus goeldii. Next base: position 11,753,360 of record JAOXYF010000005.1, on the reverse strand, counting down.
CAGACAGAGAATTATGAGTAAGTGAGTGTTGGAAAGGCTACATGTGTTCTGTCCTTCAAAATGCACCAAAATGTAGGCTGCCTTTCTAGGCTGTATTCGAAGGACCCTTCACATTGGAACAGCCTACTAAGACTTAACGGCTGAGAAATCCAGCCTATCTCGTCTGCAGCTTAGGCTTTGGAACACAGTCCTAGACAGAGTGTGCCAATTTTGCTCCCTTGGACTCACAGCCAAGGCTGTGGCATCATAGAGGCTTGAGCCAGATGTTACATCTCGTGTTTTTGATCAAATTTGTTTGATCTTCCTTTAATTTGAAGGTTGGAGTTTGCTTTAATAATTATTACTTTTACTATGTAACTTGTGAAAATGTTCAGAAGAAGGAAATATAGGGTTGGGCTGCCCTATTGATTTGAGCTTTTATCTTTGTTTATTGATAGTATAGTAAGGGTAGAGGTTTTTTTTGTAATTTTCTTTTCTTTTTTGTCGTAGGCCAAGTCTATTCAGAGAGACCAGAGCCAGAGTATTGCAGTATTGCCATCTCACAGACCCTGGTATTGTGCTCTTGATTTGCTGGCAGGGATAACTGGGTTTATCTGTTTTCTGTGTTAGATAGAGAAGCTGCTATGGTGGAATACATCAGGAAGGCAAAAAGGATTCATTCACTATTCAATCTCTGGTAGTTTAATTACAAAGTGTGTCAGCTTCAATCTTGAAAAAATTTGATCTAAATGAAGTCACAATTAAATTTCCAATCCACCATTAGCAATTATCCATTATAAACTTGTCTGAAACAATGTTTGGGCATCCTGACCTGATGCTGTGGGTTTGATATGG
>JAOXYF010000005.1:11737890-11749311 GCA_028565775.1 Sternarchorhynchus goeldii | reverse complement strand
CAGAACTTAATCCCAAATTTATCGGGTTTATTGGCCATGTACTGAGTGAAACGACAGCGAGCTTTAGTTGGGAACAGTTGCTCGTCATTGTTCAGTTATGTTCTCACCGGGCGTGTAAGAAGCAATACTGTTTTTCACAAATTTATCGAATATCTCAGAGATCATTGCAAATTTATTTGTCGCAAGGCGGGCAGCCCTTGTGTTCTTGTCATCAAAGCGCAGATAGCGCTTGATATCTCTGAATGTCTGTTGAGATCTCTGAATATCTCTGAATGTCTCTCACAATATTGCACTCTTGTGCTCTACCCCGAGGGTTGCCAGCAGTTTGTTCAATCCATACCGTACCGTCTTTGACCTGAAGTGAGTCACCACCACACTCAGTTTCAGAGTTCGATTCTGAATTTGAATCAGATTCAAGATTCAGATTCATTTCACTTTCGCCCTCTCCATGCGACACCTCACATTGTTCGCCCTCCGATTCCATCTCATCAGTATTGCACAGCATGTCCAGTACTTGCTATGGTGAAATGCCAACAGCCAAACATTTAAGTAATTGGGGGGAAAACCCTAATTTCTTAGGGGTATTTGGCATAAAAAGCATAGAGCATTCTGCTCACAGCATTCTGCTTACAGTCTCATTTGGACATCATCAGTGTTCATTGCAGCATTCAGCTCTATGCATAGTTCAACGACTATCCGACAACTCCTAAATATGTTCTGTCCACATTATCCCCCTTACTGGGAAGTAGCTTTGTAGGCCATGGAAGATATTGCAGGTTGTGTAGAAGAAGCCTTTTGACTTGTCCAAGCCCAGAGGATACAGCAGCAGAATAAATCTGCATTTTAATTCCTTTCTTCTTCATAGGGAACTTCAATGTTTGAATTTGTACTTTTGTCCCCAAAGCTCATTTGCATCCCTGTAAATTTAAGTTTACAGGTTGAATATATTTTGGCCTGCTCTCATCCCCTTGCATCATTTTTTAGTTGGATTTCGCCAAATGCATATGTATACATACATGTGTGTGTATATATGTAAACTAGACAAGAGGTACTTGTGTCTCTTAAAGTAGCCTTGACTTTGTATGTTACTTTGTCTAATCCTCAAACTCATCAAAATTCCTCTAACAAAGAAATCCCTGCTGTTCTCATACATACAGATATAGGTCTCAAAATAAAAAGGCCGTAACACTCATGGAATATATTTGAAATGATTAAAAATGCTTCCGTGGTACCAAACATTGATGAAACTTTTTAAAAAGGCAAGATCAAAACACTCAAAACCCAACCAAACTGACTCAGTCCTAGCTAAGAATGGTTTGGCATGGTTCTAATATTCCCGTAAGTGCATTTGATTGACAGCCTGCCATCACAGACTCGCAGTGGACACTATTCAAGTGAAACTGATTATGACTCAAGAATGAGGAATTGGAACAATACAGCTGTACATGGACAAAACTACAAATAAAGCAAATAATTCTGAAGTGTTGGCTGTAAGCTTCATTCACAATGCTGATCAAAGCTTTTTCATAATTTCTACCAAGATGAACATGGAACAACAGGCTTAGGAATGGATATCTTTGTGGACAGTGAAAAATTGCAAAGAAAATTGCATTTACTGCAAAATAAATGAGCCTTGCACTGACTGGCATTTATGTCAGTGTAGTCTGATCTAATAAGCATTTTGAAATGTTAAAATTAAGATACAATCTTAGTGCCATTGAGATTCCCTGAATTAACGCAGGCTGGGTGGTTTATAAATAAAATTTAGGTTCTTTTAAATCTTCTTAGGAGACAATCATTGTAGCATATTGATCCGTGGGTACAAACATTACAATCAATGTTTCTGTTTGACAGTACAACTAGTTTACACCCTTACAAGAACCATCTAAAAGACACAAATTACACTGTATATTTGGTCTTTCGTCACTAGCTAGCTAGGTATTTCCGAAATGAAGGTCAGAAAGCAGCAGCACAGAGCATGTGAGATGGGCATTAGTTTTCTGGCTGTTAGAGAGTAAATCTTAAAAGATTTACACAGCATAAGGACCACCCATTTTACATAGGAAAGGGAGAAATTCTGGGGCAAAAAATAAGTAATTTACTGGTCTTTGGTATTCATAGGAAACAGTTTGTATATTGGGTATCCAGAAGAGCAGGATTAACCTAATTAGAAAGAAAACACAGATTTAGGTTCCCACAGATTTAGATCTTTAAATGTTGGCCCATTTTAAGACTCTCTAATCTGCAGGGGGTTGAACTAAATTTGACCTGGAGAATTCTGTCATTCAGTAGGTTAAATCTGGCATGAACATAAGGGCATGCCATGTGTCAATCAAACTTAATTATTCTCTGTGTTGTTTTTTTTTTTACCAAAAGTGGGAGCTTTTTTCTGAGCGTCTCCTGAGCATCAACTGACCTCTTATTCTCATAATAACAGGAGAATTCTTGCAGAGAGTATGTTGATGCAATTTTAGGTTAAGGGCAGATACAATAATTTTGTGGATATCAGCCATCTGATTATTATAATAAATAATGTGCATGTGATGTGTGTTTAGAAAGTATAAATGATTTTGAAGATAAAATAATAATTATTGCATTGCCTCAATGTGTTGTATCTGCATTACCAACAAACTTTTTAAAAAAAATTATTTTATGTCTTTTTCCTTCTTTAGCCAGGATTTGGGACTATTAAAGCAGAGTTGTAGAGATGAAGTGAACCTGAACTGATATGAAGATGAAGCATACGCTTTATTAATTGGAACTGGTGTGAGCATGAGACAGAGCTGATATGAGAACACGAAATATGTGCTCATGAACATTATTAAAATTTATTCTTAAATTATTAATAATTGCTATTTTACACACTGTAACAGCAAGCACCAACATATGAGTCTGGACTTTGCACTTTAAATTCTCCCAGCAGCAAAATCTGGACAGTATAATGTATGATAGACAACCAGACTGCTGATGCCAATCAAATGACATCTGAATATAGATCAGGCTCAGGCCTGACTCCTACCTGTGACAGCTTACTGTGATTAGATGTTCTCTTTCCCTGCCAGGTTATTACAAATACATTTCCTTTTCATTCCTGGCGTTCCACATGACCTATGAATGCCATTAATGTATGGATGTCCCTACTGCATATGCATAATTGAATACCAGTTTGTGACATCTGCCAATAATCAATTACATCATTTCCTGGGATAAACCATAAGGGATAATTATAACATGTGATGGTGCTTAGCTTAAGTTTAAGAGGAAGGATATCTTTAATAGAGGGAAATGATGATGCTTTGAAGGGAACATCCATACAATGACATGGGCTGGGTCTTCTTATATCTTGTCAGTGAGTTCCTCTTACAGTATCATACCGGTGAGTCTTATCAATTACATTTTGCTAAAACCGCTTTGCAATTATTCTCCAAAAGCTTTTTTAATTGCTAAACTGAGAACCAGTTTAGCTCTTTTGTTAAACCTGCCTTAATACTATATCTGGGAAAAATGTTAAACGTCAACAGCAACAACAAGAATAACAAACATATCTGCCCACTTTATTAAGAATTACCAAAAAAATAAAAAGTATGATAGATGACGATCATAATGTACAACATCAAGTACCACACATTAACAAGTAATCGTAAAATCGTAAAGAGTTTATAATTCTAATGCATCATGGAACTTCTCCCCTTCCTTACTCTAACTCGGCTACCATTCTTCTGTGAGATCTATTTTACTGACAATAATTTAGTCCTATATAAGATGACAGTACATTAATAATTATGTTAAAGCAATAACAAAGACATTGTATTACTTTAGATAATGCACAAGTTTTTGTAGACAGGTACACTCAATTATGTTCACACAAAAATGGACAAAACGGTTTTGATGAATATATGTTAAGTTTTAATGAATACGTTTTTGTTTATTCTTCTAAAAGAGTAGAAACGTTGAGTGTAAGACCCTTATGTCCAACACCACACCTGTTTGTTAGTGTTCCTTGAATGAGAATGGGTTAATCCTGACCCGTACTCTTAATATGATTAAACATAGAGGTAAGTAGTAACTGTCCAGTTAAATTCCAAGTGATACAAAATAATTAGGCTATGCAGATTCACTACTGTGGAATCGGCCCCGTTTCAAATGGGCCATTTTTATTCTAGCAAGTCACAGTCAAACGGTCACAAGCAAAGTTGGCATTCAAACAATGATGTATGGGCGTTTTGTAAATTGTTCCCCAGTGTAAAACCTCCATAACAACCATACCCTAGGCAATTATCAAGAAATAATGTGTTGTTTAAATGAACATGACATTACTTTGGAGAGGAAAACCCGAATGAGTCTTTTAATCTCCAATGTTAAGTAATTTATATCTTTAAAAAAGGATTTTTTTTCTGTGACTGTTAGATATGGTAATAGACACAATAGACTCCTGCTTGAGGAACAGACTATCTAGACAGTTGTAAGGAAGGATGGAAAGACAGGACTTTATTCTGACAGACAGGCTACAGAGCCAAAACCAACCAGATTGCATTATATTCAGTTCCAGAGTGAAATTTTACCAGTAATCTGACATTATTTTGAAAGGCATACATTAATGACACTTCTTTAAACTGAATATGAGGGAGCAAACAATGCTATATGGGAAAAGAGCATTTAGGTTTCTTGAGCTATATCATCCCGTGGACCCCTTTGTAGCCTAGGAATGTTTATGTGTAATAACAATGACAGAAGTCCATCACAGCCTACAGATACACTGTTTCAATAAGCAGATTCACAACTGGAAACACAAACATGATGGTTTTTGACTTACCCCCCCCCAGCAATGCAATTCTGTTGTATTTGAGTAAATGTTTATATTCTTTAATGAATTGCAATCCCCCAAAAAGGCAGGAAGTGAGCTATTCATACAGATGTGTGTGTTTGTGTGTGTGTGTGTGTGCGTGTGAGAGAGAGAGAGAGGGAGCGAAAGAGATAGGGAGAGAGAGTCAGAGAAAAAGAACAAGACGAAGAGAAAGAGAGAGATTGCATTCCCAGCTTACCCAGTTCAATCATTGTGGGTAGAGAGTTAATTACAGGAGTTAACTGGCTAATTAACAAATGATGAATAATGTCAGCATTCCTCTGAGATGCCACTGGAGCAGCAGCTGGTGAGGCTCAGAGGGCCTGCCACAGCAGGAGAGAAAGAGTCTTTACCCCAGAAATCAATTTGCTATGACAACCAAGTCAGTGGACTTGTCTAAAAACTCAGGTACCCTGTACACCTGGAGGCTGGAGGGGGAGAGTGGGTGGGGGGTCATTACATGTTAGTACGCGTGCTCAGGAAATTAATATGGATGAACTTTTCTCGATATTACATCAAACATGTGAAAATACCTTCATCCCACTGGACTGGAAGCCTTATTGCGCTGTTTGCCTCCGGTTAAGCTAAAAACTGGGATATTAAGAAATTCCAGGCTACTAATCTTATACCTTAAAATCACTCTGGAAATGTCGTCAGTGGACATTAACATTTTCCCAAAGCTGATGCAGCTTGCTCACAATAAAAGAAAAACCAAAAAGGAGACTGCTTCTTCCAAAAATGGCCGTTCCTTCTTTCAGTGGCATAGAACATGCAAAAAGAAGGAAGCAAACCCAAAACTGAAGAGATTAATAATACAAAAAGAAGCATAAACTATAACTAAAGAAAGCCAATGCAACATCCGTGACAAACAACCGGCCGCACAAACAAAAAGCTCTTGTAAAGAAACAACATAATGGCCTAACAGCACACAGGTGATGCAAGGAACAAGAGTCTACGCATGTAGTGTGTGTGGGGGGCGTGGGACAAAGGCAAAACATACAACACATGCAACTCAACAACTGAAGAGACAACACAAACATCTATCCACACGGATGCCACCCCTTGCTACAGAGGCTGCCATTTTTTTTTCTCCAGCAAGTGATGTTGGTGCTTTGTGTTTGCAGTCAACAAAAATAAAGACAACAGACAAAACAGGAAGATGGATAAATTCTGCTGTATGAAGAGACACCCACTAGAACTGACTCACACTGGCCTGCAGCAGAGATCCAGCTGGTGTGAAGTGACCAGAGTTCTCTGGCTAGCCACTGCTCCCTCTCATTAAGGCTCTGTGCTCGAGACAGGATGAGCATTTGTTCCTCCCACATGCACTGAGCTTTTCCTCCTTGTTAAAATTGAACACTGACATTCTTTAACCACGCTGTAAACTCTTAAACTCTTTCTGAATTCTAAATGTTAAAAGTTTCTCTCAGAAGTATCACTAAGAATTGTCCTTGCGCTGAATTTCTACACATCTTAAACAAAAAAAAAACACAGACTCACCCTCTAACTCCCCCCAAACATAAGCCAATAGACAAGCAATACATGCCCTTGTAAGAAGGCACACGGACCTTATAACTGAAGCACAAGGTCATTACAGTTGATCTCACTGATCAAGGTTGAGCAACTGTCAGTGATGCAATCTCACGTACAACACATTATTCCCAAAAGGCTGCAGTTCTTCTCTCCTTGCATTTTACCAACACAGCTGACGAGTGTCAGCACAACCTTAGTTACTAATGGGTATTTTCTGAACTTTAGCTTAATACTGGACTCTCTTAGTCCATTTTTAGAATTTGGGATCATGTATTTGTTGAACCAAGCACTATGTACTGTAGTAAGGATAGGATTGCACTTTTTAAAGGTTCATTTAAACAAAATTACAGCACCACAGACCAACTTGAAAAGCAGTACATTTCTGGAGTGCCCATACACAAGTTCTAATAGCATTTATATATGGTTTTAATAAACTCTGAACCAGTCCTGTCTGCGATGCTGCCCTTCTGTAGGTCCTACTGCATATAGTGGGTTCACTGTAACCTACAGATGCAAGCTGGGTTTTGTGAAGTTGACCTTTGAACTGTGCTGGGTCCAAATGGACCATTAAGATCTTGCCTCTGCACACAATACTTCATCTGGTGGCCTTGTATTATTCAACAATATAAAAATGTTCAAATGCTACAGGTCGAATTGCTACAGGTTGAAATAAAACCATTTTATGCTCACATCAACTGCCGCAATCTTTCCACACATCTACCGTTTGAATGCGTCGTATGGCTGAGTTTAGTGTGCTCATTCTCTAGAGATGTTTCTAAATGACAAAACACACAGCAGGTAATGTGCTATACCTTTCGTGCAGCAGGGCCCACACATCATAAAAGGAGGATACAAGCCACATAATACGTGTTCTTCCTTTAGTACTTGATAAAAAAAAAGGGTATGGTTAAAAACTGATTAAATAGATTTCTGGATGCATTTAAAAATGCAAAAAAAAAAAAAGTTCTGAAAAAAGCACAGTGCTCTTTAAAAATGAATGAGCTTTGTTGAAGAAAGAAAGATTGTGTTTTGCTAAAATATCACACCTTAGACTTGGTGAAAGTTCAGGTGTCTCCAAGTTTCTTCAAGGATCCAGTTAGAAGCACATCTGGGTCTCGAACTGAACCTGAGCCAAAAAGGTCAAAAGAAAGGCCTTTTGTTCGGATTATATATATTATACTCCTAGTTTTTACATGGAGATGAATGACCAGATCAGTGGCATATACATCAGTGCCAGGAAACTGACTAGTGCACATGAACAGACCTTTCTCTTTGAACAGTTACCTGTAGAAACTATGGAGTTCTTTATTTTTTTTAAAAAAGCACAGAATTATTCCTGATCATCATATTCCACTGATCAGGAACTTAACAGAGAGTGGTGCTGCTCATCAGTACAGATGGACAACACAAAATGCTAAGAGTGGCAGAAGCAAATGACCTCAGTTCATGTCTTCATCTGTGGAAAAATATTTTATGGCCATTACATAAAAGTCTTTCATATTCCAGACTGCTTGGGATGAGATGCCCCCAGCCTTTTGTGTTCTGTGCTCTGGTCAGGTAGGCTGGAGGAGAATTACAGACAGTTACAGCTTTTGCTGTTGTCAGCTGTTAAGTGTCATGTTGTAATACAAATCACCACTAGGGGCACTGGAAAGCTAGTCTTGAACCAGCAAAATATTGGCAGAATTTCAAGAATGGTAACTGTGATTCAAAGAACTCAGAACAGTCCTGTACACAGTTAGAATAAAATGAATTGTTGCAAACTTTAAGACTAAGCTCAGTATATTTTTGATTGTCCAAAAAGATAAAAATGTCATGCCTTACAGCTCCATAAATATTTCTCATCATTTCTTACCCACATAATAATAATAATAATAATAATAACAAAAACTTGATAAAACTCAATTAAGGTTTGATAATGTCATCTTCCCAATTACTGAAATCCAGTTTCAATTCCAAGTGACATTTTTGTAAACCAAAGTACATTTCTTCTCCTGCTGCATCTCCCACAAAACTTAGAATAAGCTGTAAGAAATGCAGTTTTCCTCACCATTATGCTACGCTTCATAATTCATTTCCCTCGTCTTTTCCTGTCCACCCTCTCTATGCCTCCTGATACTGAGATTTCTCAAACTTGGCTTTGTGGTGATTGTCATGAATTTTCAGCGCAACAGCAGGTGGGTTGGAGGAATAATCATATTCCACAGGACACGGGTGACTCTCATTTACTGGATGAGACACATCTCCAGCACAGACACGAACACTCAGACATCCTCTGCTCAGATTCACTCAAGTCATTGCTCAACATCACTATCTAGTACAAAAGCCTAATAGTGTTATAGTCTACGCTCCACTAAAGCTGCATCAAAATGAAGTAGTTACACCTCTTTTGTCAAGACTCAATTAAAATAAGTTTCTGGTTATATATCACACAAAAAATTGTTTTTTTTCCCTCTACAGTCATGTATCAAATTTAAATGATTATGATTATTGATAGTATAAAATCTCAATATCTTTACATTAATCTTGCTACTGTTACAAGGCAATTTTATGCTTGAGGTATGTCTCGTGACACTTCACTCCTTTTTTTCCAGTTATTTTGTGTCCATTTTATGGGATGCTGCCTTATCTTTCACCCTGCCAATCACAGCTGCATCATGCAAAATGGCATTTGTGTCCAGAAAACGCAGCAGATACGAAATGCCGTCTGAAACCTCTCTTTTGGATTTGAATGCTTTGCATAAATTCAGGCATGCAGCATCATCTGTTTTCGACTGCAGTATTGCAGTGTAGATTAGGACTACATTACCTCATATTTAAACCTTTAAAAAACAGCCAATATTTTCATTTTAGGGTCAGCGATTGGTTCTCTCTCTGACCATTCTGATCTATGAGAAGTCCTAACAAATTTGGTATAGACGATTCAAAATATATCATCATCAAAGTAAGGGACAAGTAAGGGCTGGTAGCTGTCCGAGTGCATCTGAGGATTTTCATTCGTTATTACAAATTAATTTATTTATTATGGTATACAAATTTTCATTTATTTTATTATTTTTTTAAGTTATGGTATACTAATTTTCATGTTGTGCAATGCAGGTTATTGGTTTCGAATAATAAGGCTTTCAGTTTAATAGCCCTGGAATCTCATGAGCTTTCACATTTATGTAGCTAAAGCAGACTGCTGTTTTGTTACTGTTACCAATAGTAATAAATAATGTAGCAGCATTGCTGTCAACAGCGTTAGCCATCAGAACAAATTTGGCATTAAAACGTTTATTTGTGTTAATCATTTATTAATACAACTAAACACATTATTACATGTTAGAGACAAGTAATAAAGATGTTTCTAGATGTAAAGCATCTGTTTATTTCAACTAGACTAATATTGTACAATGTCAATCTCTTATAGCACGTTTGTTTTAGATATACCAGTTTCTTTGGTTTCTTGGGAGTGTTTAGGTGTCTGGGTCCATTTCATAAATACTACATGAAAGTAAATGGATCTAATCATACATAAATCCAGGAACCTGACACCAAAGACCAAACACTGTTCAAAAACAAAAACTCAAACTACCATCTTCATTGGACTGGAGCAGACTGGAGCTACAGCAGTGACTCTGAAATCTCTCCAAGCAGTTTAGTTTACCATCTCTCAGTCTCTCAAGTTATTAACATTTTTATCCCCATTCTAGCACACCTCTCCATTCTCCCTGTTCTCCCCACCTTCAAGGCATTTGAGTCCCATGGGTTTCATGACGGAACGTATAAATACCAAAGCAGTAGAATTTGTGTTGAAAGGTTTTTATTGTTTATTTTTCTCCAAAACACTGAGTTAGTGTGATAAGATCAGCTACCACAGTAAGCATTGGTCATTCTTCAAGAGAAATGGAATTACACATGTTAAAGTGATCCATTTCAGAGATGTTTGGTAATTTAAGAAGAAATAAGCCGTTACTAAAAGCTGCTTATTATGGACTAAATCAGTCAGAAAACTTTTAGTTCCTCTTCCCCTTAAAACATTTTATATGTCTTTGGCAAGTCCCCCACCCCCCTAAATTCAGAGTGCATCTTTGACTGGACCTGCTAATATTGTGAGAAAGTTTTGCTGTTTGCCATGGCAACAATTCCAAGTATTCTAAATATAATGATAGTATATGGAACTCTGAAACTCAAGAAGACAAGCTGTTATTGGCTCTATTAGATGTGAATTCAGATTCTGCAGTAGAGCTTTTCATCTTTCTTGCTATGGAATATGAAGGTAGCATGAAATTCTTTGGTCCAGGTAAGGGTGGATGTATTTTTAGTTAACAGTAATATAAAACGTTCCAGCTGTAAAGTCAGCTGGATAAATGAATGTATCCCACACTAATGTGAACTGAATTCATATACATTTATGCAGCATATATGCTGATATCAAAAAACTGTTACTTCATCAGGGAGGTTTACCAGGTTTTCTCTTTCCATGGAAAAGGAAAGTGAAAATAAGGCAGATAACACACTGCACTCACGAGTAAAGAGCTCTTAAAGATATGACTCTCTTTTATTACACATATAATGATGTGTTTTCATGACTCAAGTCAAATCAAGTGTTATTAGTAATTTAATAAAACGAATGTCATCACTAATACCAAAATACGATACGGATTGGTTTAACGGTACTATCTACACTAGAGATAAATTGGAATTTTTGGATCATAAAAATCAGTAAAACCACACAAGAGTTAATTTGTGAGAAAATGCTAAGGGGAGAATCACAAAAAATGAGAACTTGCTATGCTTTCTGTTTCTTAGGGACATATCCTTACTCCATCTCTCACTCTATGTGACTGGAGATATGTGTTGAAAATGCACATTTCTTCAAACTCACCAACCAGGTAATTCGTGTGCACTGTAGCGTATTAGTTTTATTTCAGTATCCAACAGGAAAAAAAAAAAAATGTAATTTATCAAACATGACAAGTTAAATGTGAAGGTGTTTTTCCACCAGTAAATTGCCAGATCTGGAAAATAAAAAGGAAAACTCCTTAGTGGGCATTCAGTTA
>JAOXYF010000005.1:11694993-11733582 GCA_028565775.1 Sternarchorhynchus goeldii | reverse complement strand
AGAGAGAGAGAGAGAGAGAGAGAGACAGAGAGAGAGAGACAGAGAGAGAGAGACAGAGAGAGAGAGAGAGAGAGAGATACATGTTGTTCTGTACTGTGAAAAATGTTCAAACATACAAGAAATGCTTTTACATTAAAATATATAAACTAACCCTAGATTTCAAGGACATGTTCTTTTCTAGCAGTAGGGCACATTGTAACACTGTTAACATCCACCTTATACATGTACAAATAAATAAATAAATAAATAATAACAATAATAAAGATTAAAGATGTTAAACTATATTTTTGGAAACAGCCACAATTTCACTACACAATTATACCAACTAGGTCATCTTGATTTGAGAGGGAGAGGGAGACAGAGTGAATGTGTGTGTGCGCACATGGGGATGTAGGTGTGTGTGTGTGTGTGTGTGTGTGTGTGTGTGTGTGTGTGAGGTTACATTCTAAAACCTGCTAGGCCCCTCCCATTTCCTATTTCCATCTCCAGAGTCGACACACATGACTGACTCCAAGGATCAACAAATAAAGCAGAGCTGGCATAAGGAGTCTTAGCGATGCTTAGGGTCCTGCCAAGCATTCCATTACCCCATACTCCCACCACCAGACACGTACAGAGCAGCTCATTTCATTAGGGTGAGCTTCACACAGGCCCCGCCTGAAAAACTGTATCAGTTTATCAGACTCGGCACTCATGACAGATGGTGTGCTTTACTGGCCATCATGCGGGGACCATATTGACTGCTTCCAGACTAACAGTTTACACACACACATTCAGGACTTTAATACATGTTGTCTGGCTACTTCACAAACACGCGCAAGGCCTCCTTGACCTCACGTCAACAATGGGATCTTTTTCTCTTGGCTGGTGAGTGATTACAACCGGTAACCCTTCATTTCAGAGAGAGTCTTAAGTACAGCTTTCTCATATTAAACCAGCCACCACGACAGTCAACAGCGGCTGTTTGGTTTTAAAACTACAAATCAACCCTGATTTAACTGATGGTTTTCTATAATCTTATTAGCCAGTTTTCTATTCTGTGCTTTTCTTTGCTATTCTAATGCTCACTCACTCACAGACATCATCCAATCCAAAACACAACAGCACGCATATCCACACCCACGCCAGCTCATTTCTCCATCTATACTACATCCACACCCCCCCACACACAGGTGCACCTTGTCTGAACGCCAAGCCGACATTTTCATCTCTCGCCCTCTTCTTCTATTCTCCCCTTTTAGATCGGGAATGGAATGATGGTTGTGTGTTGCCTAGGTAACCAGAAGTTTCAAACTTGACAGTTCATGTTACTGGCCGGTCCCCAGAGCCAAGGCCAGTCATCCAGAGTCCCGTTTTCACCATGGTTACGTTCCTGAGGTTCCCATTTAATGAGTGCCAACCACTGCAGTGCTAAGCCTGCTTGGAGAGGACTGTGGGAGGAGAAAATAAAGGCGCATATTCTAGTCCTAGGAATCTACCACTGCTTCGGTCTCCTCCTCTTGCTTTGGAGGTCCATATTAAAGAACGCAGCCATTCGCACCTCTCCGACACTCTCGTGTACAGCAGTGTGCATGTGTGTACAGACCCTGCATCAGCACACATGGACACACCCACTACAACCAGCAGCAATCATTTGTAAACCAAAATATCATGCAGCAACCAAAATATATGCATGAAGATGGGTTATATTAAAGACATTACCTTTATCATTAAGCTCTTACATGGTCCACATCAGGACATCTAAAATCATCTAAAAATTAAAAATCTAAAAATTAAAATAACTAAAAAAAAAATGGAATACACCCATTTACAAAGACAAACAAAACATGTGTGCTGTCAGCAGGGAGGAAGTGAGATGTGTGGAAGTGTGGAAAAGGAATTTCTTTATTCACCATCACATAGGAATGTCATCAGAGGAGCACAGAGACCTGCTGGCTAGAGACTACACTACAAAAGTAAAACACTCTGGTAGGAACAGAGACTCCGAGAGTCGGCACAAGCAAGCAGTGTGTAGCATGGGAGGAGAGCAGACTTAAACAGTGGAGAAGATAAAGAACGTCAGCCCTGCACGGGTGATCGTGATCAGTAATCAGGAGATTGGGAAAGGGGCAGGTATGGGGTGTGTGTGTGTGTGTGTGTGTGTCCCTTGGATGGGGTGCCTGGTGAACTGTGACAACATTTATCATACTAGAGTTGATTTGATAAGGCATGTTTAGAATTTTATATCACAGTGAAGGCAATGTGTTAACCCAGTTCAGATAAACAAAGATACAGGAAGTGCTTTGGCATTAGATAACACTATCTTTGATTTATTGGTGTAACTATTGACTAAAAATTAATGAATGTGGCTGTACAATCATTTATTCTTCCTGTGTCTGCCCTGTCCTATAAGCTGACCAGTGCACTTGTATTTAGATGATGGACAACACACTGCAATGTAAATCTGAAGCCAAGCTCACTCCCTGAGGAATTAACCAATATGAACTTCAATTAATCACTCAGTCTGCCTAAGCAAAACTCTAATTTAGCTCTTTTTAGCACAGCAGCAGTGAAGGCTACACTGCTTTACTTTGAGGTACTCCAGCTCTCTCAAAACTTGCTTTTTTGTTTGTGTTTCTATTAGTTTTAACCACGTGGTTCCAGGTCACTAACTTAAAAGCCACTAGGTGAATAAACTGTTGTGATGCATTCAGGTTATCTACCGTGTAATGTGTTATTCTACACGGACATTAGAAAGAGGTCAGAGGTTCAGCACGTTCTCTCACATTCTTATCAACTAGATTTGGTGCATTGAAGTGTTAACAGTTGTAGCAAATAAAAAATTTTGACAGGGCCGACATGACATTTATAAAAGTGACCCTGGGTTTAGTTTTCCCAAACACCACTGCACAAAAATCCAAATATATATAAAAATAATCTCTCTACCACATATCACAAATGTTCATGCAGGAGAAGTATCAACTCAGCAGCCCATGGTCATAGATGGATGAGAAGCAGAAACAACTCAAACAGCTCCATGAATGGTTCTGATTAGCCAAGCCTAACACAACACAGAAAGCATACTAGCTGCAAACAGGTATAGCTTAAAAGGGGGCAGAATGTGGTAATACTTTGGGTCGCAAGGTCTGCACTGAATGAAGCTGGATTTTTTCCAAAGAGCAATATGCTGAATTTGCCTTTAGAAAGCTTAAAATTGGTACAAGGTGATGCGAGAAGAAAGGCTAGAAAATTACTTTTTTTCTGACTAGCCATGTGGCAAACCATATTACCAGCAGCCAGCCTTCATGTGGCAAAATGCAGCCAACAATCAAAATGGGGTGAAAAATGAAAAATCTTATGCAAACTTGCATTCAGAAGGGAACCATGGTTCGTTTCTATTCATCTACCATCGCATTGTGCTTTTTTGATTGTTTGGGGCTTTTTGTGCAGGAGAACAAACATCACCCAGGCAAAAACTTTACATTTAAAAGAGCACACATTTCTCAGGCACTGAAAGTACTTAGCAAGAGTGACTTGCTCTCATAGAAAAAAAAAGGTGTCATGCCAGTTACAGATTACAGTCAGTAAAATATTAGTTTCTTTAGAATGACAAAATGATTAAAGTTTAATTGCAAAGCAAAAGTGTGTTAGGCCAATGAGATGTGACACCTTGGTATTAAAATACGGCTTTTCAAGGTGACTGATTCAAAGTGGCATGACGGCATTGTGGAAGCTTTGAGCATGTTGCCAGTTCTGTCTCTAATAAAACATATCAGACATGGACCAGAAAACATGGGGACATGGAGCTTGTCTCTGTTTATAGGTCAGTAATACAGAAAATACCTGATAACCATCACGTGAAAAAAACAAACAAAATAAATCAAAAAATGTTTGGGTACAATTTAGAATCAAACTGAGATACTTTAAAGACAAATGCAAAGACGGGTGTGAATGCAGTTAATCCACATCAAAACCTTTTTCCAGTGTGGCAGGGCCACCCGTTCACACGGCACTGTCTGAAATGACACTTATTCATCACATTAGAGTGCATTATCATCACTGCTGAACCACCTATTACACAGAGTCATTTCAGGAGTTTCATTTAGCACTAGTGTTCAGTAGAGGGATGGCTTCGCGGTGGTATTTTATGATAGTCCAGTGCTCCTTTCCAATCACGAAAGGGTCAGAAGGTTAACTACCTAGCAGGAGAACTCGAATGAAGGAGGGTCCTGGAGCACCTCAGCTAATGTTTCCTCTACGATGTCTCTGTACGCTAATGAACACCACTAGCCCATATGACTGGAAGCGGAGAAGAAAACAAATGCTTAGCATAAATCTTTCTGCAGCATTCTGTCAAACATTATCCTTCATTCTAACACAAATGCATGACGAGTTATGGCAGGGTTGCAGAGGACCACCAAAAAAGAGAGAGCTCTGTATCCCAGAATACAAGTATCATCAGTGCTACAGTATGCTGGTTTTTCTCATGGCAAGAACTTGCCTTTTTTGCATTGGGTCTGTCCTAATTCATCTCCTTAAAAGATGTAAAGGTACAAGAGCTCATTCACCACTCAACAGTTGCCATCCAAAGTGAAATACCTTTAGACAAAGTTGATTTAAGAAACCCACTCAATATATGGAAAATGTTGGTGTTATTCCATTTAAAACAATGGAACCCAACTTAGTCAGGTATGCAAGTGCATTCAATACGCATCAAAACCTTCTGCAGTATAGCAGGACCACCCATTCATGCCCTTCAGCCATTCATGCCCTTCAGCCATTCATGCCCTTCAGCCGTTGTTTGTAAAGGCTTCTAATCCTCCATTAAAGCTTCTGAAACAAAAAAAATTGTCTCTACAAAGGATTTCCTGCACTCTTGCTAGAGCCAATATACAGACACTTAAACATATGTTAAACCTCAATTCCTAAGCGTGCAGATATTAAATAGAGACTCACACATACTGCACAGGGTTAAACCTGTACATATGTTCCTGTTCGCCAGTTCGGTTTGGTCATACTAATTAGAATGCAATTAATATACTTTAGAAAGATGCATCTCAGTATATGGACAGGAAACACAAACACGCAGTATATAAACAAGGATGACCGGGACAGCTGTACCTTAAAAAAAGACGTTCCCACGTATTAAAAAAGAAAAAAAAACTATTTTATTTTTGTGTTGTAACCCTGTATTTCTACACCATAAGAGTAATACTTTTTTTCCCAAATATATGTAGTACTATGCAAACATTTAATAAGGTGCATGACATCACTGCATATATTAGTCTACACAGTAGGGGAAAGTGTTCTATCAAACAGGGAAATGAGTATCTGACTAATCTGTGTTCAGATTAACTGTGGGTAGACATCATACGATGGCTGAGGCTTGGCTTGACACAAGACACAGTCATTCTGGATAAGCAAAGAACATTTGCAAGCTGTAATCACAGGAGGCAGTAAAAAGAACCTTTTACAAACCAAGATTAAGAGTCATAGTCTTTTCCACACTATATATAGATTAAATAAAGACATGTTACAGATTAAACATTGTACAGATTAAATAGAGACAGATTTCCAA
Source organism: Sternarchorhynchus goeldii (assembly GCA_028565775.1). Classification (NCBI taxonomy): domain Eukaryota; kingdom Metazoa; phylum Chordata; class Actinopteri; order Gymnotiformes; family Apteronotidae; genus Sternarchorhynchus; species Sternarchorhynchus goeldii. Next base: position 11,728,025 of record JAOXYF010000005.1, on the reverse strand, counting down.
TTATTAAAGACTTTTTCAATTATGCTCTGACAAAAGGTGTTTAAACTCTACAAAATAGCACTGAATGATTGTATTATTTCAACAGGTTCCTGAGACCCACTTGGTTATACAATAAAGCAATGTCTATATATGCAGTGACAATGGATGTTGAATGACAAGAAAAATGCATTTTATTCATATGACATCAGAGGCCACCACAGTAGGACAAAAAACCTGCCCTCTGGTATGTTATGGATGAACCAGCCTGGGAGCTGAAGAATTTTACATTTCAAAGTTGAGGGAATATGACTGTGGGTGATGACACAGCTGAAGAAAGAGAGAGAGAGAGACAGTGAGTCACCATCACATGGGGGGTTAAGAGAATGAGTTGGGCTGGCTCTCTGTGCTCCTCTGGACCTGAAGGAACACACAGCACATTGTCTGCTAAGATAAACACATGTTGCATGTCGGTCTCACCAGCCAGGCAAAATGGAGGACAGGCGTCGAAGATGTGAAACAAGCAGTAATACACGAAGACCCTTGAACACGTTCCTAGGTTGTTTGTTGCATTTCTTTGTTGTATTGGTTAATTTGATTGGATATTTACTTCAACACAATATTGATATTTATTTATTTATTTTTGGGAGATATTTTCTGCCTCTGCTGTATAACAGCAAAATATATTTGTGAAAGTGTTTATTAGTAAACAAAGGGGCACCGAAATACACTTGCACTGTCTTGGGATACTTTGCTATGCTATAAATATTCATATTAATTTTCTAGTAAGGGCATTGTGTTGGTATAGGAAACTAAACATATTCTGTGTGGGAGAAACAGAGTTAATAAATATTTTGGGGTGATACTGAGTTCCACTAAATATTTATTTCCCTCAGGTAATATACACTGTATAGCCCAAACAGAGCAATACTGTATAAAAATTCCTTTCTCACCCCTCCAGTGGCTAATCATATTTCCACTTCTACAAGGGGCCTGGGAGACTGCGGGGACAGTACTTTCACTGATCCTAGTACTGTGCTCTTCTGGACTGAGATGAATACAGTCATTCTCCCCCCTCCACTTAGGGGTCACTGCCACACGTGCCCCTCTCATTGCTGGGACAACCCGAGTGTTAACCTTCCCCACGCCCTGTCCGTTTTGACTTTTGTTCCAGGAGTACTGGAGTGTATGGTACAAGAAGGTGTAGCCCAGCTTGGATTGTGGAACATGATCGTGACCAAGCTAACTAACTAAGCTAGGAGTCGGCCGCTGCCGCTGCTGGCAGCTAGCATCAGGCAGTGTGCTAGCGGCTATGCAGCAAAAGAATAAGCACTAACCAATCAGCAGCATTCGTGGGCATGGTGTTGTGTATTAATACACATACACACTGGTTATTGGGACTGTACTCTGCTGGATATATAAAACATTAGTTTGGTAACTGTAACTGGTGCCATCACAGCACCCTATGAAAATATGTATTTGTTTTTACTCAAAGCTAATTTGCTAGGGCACAAATTTACATATTTCCTTTCTTGATCAGTGAGGCTCAATTAAAAGGCAAACAGAGAACTTGTGGGTGTGTTTAAGTCAGCAATACATTAATTTCCTTGCTTTCAAAAGCACAAAATGTGATTCAAGGCTTTTTTTTCTCCTCAAAAATACACTATTTGCAGTTATTGGCACCTCTACCTTTAGTACATGGTGTGATTTCCCTTTTTTAAGATAACAGTACTGAGCCTTTGGTTATAGCTGGATGAGGTGGAAAAACACATATAAAAGGGTCTTAGACCATCCTTCTGTATGAAATCTCTCCAGGACTGCCCACTCCAGGCACTCGCATCAATTTCCAGTTTTCCCGATTACTAGCTCAACTCCCAGTCTCATGTCTTTGTGAACTCTTGTTCCACCTAGAGTAACAGCATTCTGCAATGTTCTCACCGATTTTAGCTTTAGTTCTCTTCTGGTTTGCACAATCCTGTAACAATCTTCTGGATTCTTCAAATTTTGGTAACCGGTATGATTGCTCTTCTGGTGATTTGGATCCCTGACTGCTTTATGGACTGCAGTTCCATTAAACTCAGCATTTGCATATACCTCAGTGTAAGGTTGACATATGGCACCTTATGACAACGATAGGTATTAAAACTAACGTATGGAATAATCTTTATGTTGGACATCAGAAACTGGGTTAAATTAAGCCTATGCAGTCAGTGTATAAACTATACTGCAATACGAAAACGAGAATAACATCTGGACCATACAGCTACACGGTGGAGCACGGAAATCCTTTATAGGCTAAATCTTTCTGTTCGTCATTTCTAGCATTGTCACTGGGAGTCATTAGCACAGTCCCATCGCTCTTAACAAGTTTAATTAACGAGCCTGATGCTGACGTGTGAAAACCAGTGCACAGAGTTTTGCTTCTTCCCTTCAGCATAACGTCCACGTCTGTGTCCATTTGCAACACTAATGTGCTAAATACTAATTAGCTGACAGATAATTAGTATATTAAATCATGGCCCAGTTGCTCCCCTCCCTCTCTCTAATGCAAAGTACATTTGCAGTAAACACATAAGTCTCTTACTTATGACACAACTGAAAGGGCTTGGCAGCTGGAAAAAAAGAAATAAAGTCATGGTGACTTCCAAAACTGAAAGTTTGAGGTCTCTCTAATGATCAGAGCACCCAGGCCATGTCTAGAGGGATGACATGACTTTACCTTTAAACTGAACATCTGCTGAATTCTTTGCTTTATTTATTTACTTAATGGACACTTTACTAAAATTTGGATATTAGTAACATAAGTATATAAGTGTATAACTTGAATAGCAAATGAGTTGCTGTAGGTTATAGTCATATATTTAACCTATTAATCATGTCTTTCCTCATTTTCTTATCAAATATTATTTTATCTGCATACTTTGAGTCAGTGATCAAAGTAAGGCTGAAATTGGATTTACCAAAGATGTCAAACAGAGAGAGAGAGGGGGGGGGGGGCGAGGGAGGAGGACAACTAAAGATGAATCAGTCATATCATGCAGGATAGACCTGTAGGAAGTGAAATTCCACATTAAAGCAAATCAAATCAGTTCAGATGTGGATTTACAATCCCACAACTCCAGATATCCTTGTTTTCTTTCTGCAAGTGGGATTTCTGATGTTATATAGTGTTTTATCCCTGGTGTTGCAATCAGACATATACCATTCCTTTAACATCACAGGATCCATTATCTTTAGCTATGTATAATTAATCACATTTAATATTGCAATAGTCCATACAATGCAGTAATTTGATCCATTTCTCATTAAAAGAAGCCATTAATTGACAATCTCAGAGTCTAACTACAGTAAGGTAATAAAGAAGCACTAATATACAGCAAAAACGCAATGAACAGAATTAGCACACTGAACCCATCCCAGAGGTTACGCAATAATTAGCTTGCAACCCATCCGCCTTATTAGCTGTGAGTGAACTCATAACACACCTGGAAACACAAAAAGTACATAAAGATACAAAATAAGCTTGGCATTTTGAACCAAATCTCTGTTTGGCACATTGGTGGGATCATTGTTGTGCTGGCGATCTGGAAGACGTTAAGGCATCTTTTTCCCTGCATTAAACTGGTATATCAGCCTGTTGTCCCGGTCACATCTTCATACACCTCACCCTTTCAGCTTATTGTCAGTGCATCGGCAAAATATTCTGAATAAAAATGAATAAGAGAGAAATAGCAGGCCAAAACCAGGGAGGACTACCAGGCAGATACTGCCGAATGTGCTAAAATAACTGACATGTTGGCTGCAGGACCCTTTCAGCACCCATCGCCGATGGTGGCAGCGGGCACAATGAGAAGGCTGAGGACAGGAAGAGAGATGGAGCCGAGAGCAGATGGAGTGTAGAACTTGCAGTAAGTAGAAGCTAATGGGCTGACTGCCTGGCTCAACATAATGTCATGAGATGATGATTAGCACTAGGCTATGCTACTCTGGGGTCAAGGAACATATTAATGTCCCCACTGATAAAACTGATCACCATCATCATCATCATCATCATCAACATCAACAACCACCACCAACCTAGCTAAAGTGTGCAAAGTTAAGATTACAGTAAAAGAAATTTGGCTCAACTTTGGTCTGGCTAGCTTTCTACTTTAAGAATGAAGGTGTAGTTTGCTAGCTAGTTATAATATCAATGCTGGTGTGTAGGAGAGGGTCACACTGGTTAAGCCAATTAGCTATCAACCTAGCTCCTACGTTTTCCCTGGTGATCTAAAAATATTTTTTAATGCAACTCTTATATATTGTTTTATTGAAAGTATTGTGATATTGTCTACAAGTTTTACAAGTGTCATTTATTAACAGCAATAAGACAGATTATATGTTTGTTTGTATTTTTTTTTTTGCATCTGCAACAACCAGCTCTGCAGCTGGACTGTTGCCAAGCAACACAAACATTTTCCTACAGGCTCGCTTGCCTAGGTCTGTGTTACTGCAGGCCAGCTCTACCTTTGAGCCATGTAGATTAATATTTATGTTTCATTTATTGTATAACCAGTGAAATAAACTGTTGGTCGTCACTTTGGTCCAATTCCAATAAATAGCAAAGTTTGTTACAATCTAATGTAAATAATCATTAATGTAATTAACAATCAATAGAACAGAGTGATGTGTGTAGAATTCAAAGACACTGTACTGTTATTCTCTTTCAGTACTCACAGAATATAATTTAATTATTTGGTCAGAACTAATCTTGAATAATATTTTGTTAAATGTCAATATTCAACATTAACAGTGAGTCAACTGGCAGTGGGTTTTTATTGGTTTTGATCATTTATATGTTGAGCTATGAAGGTGAACAGTGTTCTTTTGAGACCTAAAAAAATAAATGGAAGTCAGCCTTTGTGTGGGTTTCTCTGATTAGACACACAGCCAAGGACACAATGCAAACATTTTGCAAACGTCCAGTGTCTTGAGCACTTGTGCAGGTCTGAAATTACCTGAATATGGATGCGACAACAAATGATAGTGGAATGATTAAAGTACCTGCCAACACAAGGCTCTTAAAACACAGCAAAAGAAACAATAAGCATTTGAAGACAGAAATAAAAATCCCCCACCAAATTGAACTGGATTGTCGGATACACACACCAATAGCAATGGGTTATGTTGGTTTACCTCAAACAAAAACAAAGCACTTAGTAATTAAGAACACTTTAGGAAATTCCCACTGATGTGGACAAATACGTAAACATTGTTGTATGGCACAAATGAGTTTTGTTTGTGTTGAACGAGACCCTTTAAGCTTCAAGCTTATAATGAAAATGACGAAAACCATGAAACTCAGGTGCCCTGACCCGTTTCATTTTATAGTAGCTGAACTTGAGTTGTTGTGAGTTGTTTAATCCAATATGAACCAGTAAAATAATCCCTACTAGTTAAACATGCTTGTCTATTTTCCATGTTTGTTTTTGTTTATTTGTTTATTTATAGGGTTATAGAAAAAAAGTGAAGAAATACTTTTTTTAAATTAAAGTTTTTAATAAAGTGGCCGGTGAGTATGTAACCACTTTAAACATAACATTAGGCTTACTTACGTGACCAAGAACAATTTCCCTCAGCATATGGCAAGATAAACTTATTCCTCTCCATTCAGCTGTTCCTTACAAATAAACTAGATTTTTAAAACATATAAAGTAAAAAAAACATTTATTTTCAGTCACAGAATAAATGAAAATCAGTTGCCATAAAAATCCATTACTTCAGTAGACACGTTTCAGTAGTTCTGATGTACCCAGGCATACTTTCCTGAAGATCAATCTGTTTTAGACTTGAAAATGCTATTTTAAGAAGGCAGACGAGCAATCCACATGGGAACCTAGTCAAAATACAGATTTCCACACAAATTCAAAAATCTACAACCGTCATTTTTTTTTTTTTAAATGTATGTCTCATTAGACTTAAAAGCTTAACAAGTAATTTCATTGGAATGTAGGTAGTGGGGTGTGAGTGCAATAAGACTGATGTGTCACATGATTTTGTCACAAGAATACTACACACAGATAGAAGACGTACTGCAAGAAAAAAAGAAACCCTCAGATAATCACCGTTAGCTCGGTTGTTGGCCATTTTAGGCCTCGTTAAGGTACCAAACAAAAGATCGTAAAGAAGGTAAACTAGACTAGCATTGGTGGATTCATATTAAAGTGCACACTGATGAATTAGCATGTTTGGATGCTACAGAAATAAACAAACTTCGAACCAGTGCTGGGAGGTGTGCTATTACCTAACATATTGCTGGCTTTGCTTTTACTAAACTGACAACATTCGCATCTGTTTTTACAGCATACACAAACTGTGATGTTCACGAATACAAACATTAAAAAAATGATCCAGTGAAATCACAGAGCACTAGCTCTCTTGGTATGTAGGAAGTTGCCACATGTGCCCAAAGGAATGGCAATCAAGTAAGGAATAAAGTTCATAAGCCCAAAGTATGACTAAAGCGGAGCATGGATCATTTACATGAAGATGAGGATCCCCTACTAAAGAACAAGGACACCGAGATTTGCTTGGGTGAACTTTTGCCTGAGGATAGATATGTCAAAGGTTCCTGAGGTAGGACAGCCCTGCTTTCAGCAAGGAAAGCAGACAGAATGAATGGGGTAATAAAGATCGCATCTGAAAAAAACCCGGAGATTAACAATCATTGTGGAATTATGCCTATTTTTGAACTGTTTAAAATATTGCCAATGATTCTGGAGCAATGGCCATTTTAACCTTTAAACTTGAAATATCACCAGGGATGTAAACTCTCTTGGATACGCATACTATTTGTTTTGGCTCACCAACACAAATGTAATCAATCACGAGAGTGGAATCAGGAAGCCTTGATAAAGTTAACTACTGTGAGGCTTGATTCTCAAGCCAGTATGTGCAGATGACTATAACTTATGAATATTCTGAAGACTGGCCTCACAGGTGAGATTGGAACCCTCTGCAGCTGCATTAATTATCATTGCACAATGATACCACAGTCACAGTTCAGCTGTCATGCAGCTCACTCTGCAGTCATTTCATGAAACACGTTTTAGAAACTCACACCACACTGATGAGTCATAAACCAACAACTGATCTGCATAGTTGTCATGCAGAATGGAATCTCCGGCACTCTCACTACTGTATGCATCCCACTCTCCTTGGTCTCAGGAGGCATCTTTGGAGTACAAGATGAGAAGATGCTTCATGTGAAGGTCTATGAGACAAAATATGTTAGTACTAATGAAAGGTTCTGATTTATCCATAGTCTGATTCTCCAAATTCTATTGTTTTATTTTATTTGGAATGTTATGAAATAATATCTAGTTCTCCTGTAATGAATGTGAAGCAGAGTGTTTGTGCAAAGTATGTTTATTTGGGTTAAGACTCATTGTAAGTACACCCAGCAGAGATCAGTATACAGACTGGCAAAGTTTGCAGAGTCATCTCCATATTTATCACCCAAACAGCCAGGAAGAAAAAAAGTTAAAATCCAGAAAATACCACACAGACCACACTGACAGCACAGAAAAAGAAGAACTAACCAACCCAGACTGAAAGCAAGATATGCAATACTTTGCAAGAAACTCAAACAAACAAGTGAATATATAACTCAAGTTATAATGAGACTAAATCCAAGGATCAAGTGTGTGTGGTCAGGAGGTACCAGGTTGGAGACAGCAGGAAAGGACAAAATCACGCATGGGAGATTTAATGTGGAGAATCCCAGACTGGGAACTGTATGGTGGCCACAGAGGAAATCAGAATGATGAAAAGCATTTTTCTACATGAGAGATAAGTAGATGCTGCTTTAATCTGCATAAAAGAACAGAAGACTGGCAGAGATATGAAAGATCCCCTGTGAAATTTTCCAATCAGCTATGGCCAAAGACACTTGGTGTATACTCTCTGCCAGCTCCCCTCTCTTCAGTCTCAAGTGTAAAGTGTTGTTGTGTCAGGTAAAACAGACCACAGTAAAAACAGATGGAGAAGACCAGTCTGCTTCACTCACCGACACTCTTTTGGATTGCAGTAGCATTACTTCAGCCTTAGCGACAGTCCATAATGAATCCATTTTAAGGTATGAATTCAATGCTTCAGTCTCATGGCATTGATTTTCTTTAGGCACATAATTAATTAGTCCTTTCTGCTTGTGAGGTTAATTAGCCTCCACTGGTGAATTAAGCTACGTTTCCATTCCAGTTAATTTTATTTGTTTATTTACGAAAACTTTAGCTCTTAAAAGTGTTTGCCCGATACAGACAGCGTAAAATTCCACAAACGTTAACATACATTATTTTTCGTTTGACTTAATTGGATAAATTATCTGTCGATACTTGAGAATTTGCGAAAAAAGAAACTGGAAACGTTTGCGTCAGTTAAAACAAAACATTTCGCGTAAATGTAGCACTGGGTTTCCCCTCACATTTCCTCTTACAAAAACACAGCAGTGCCGTTAAAGATCGACGATGTCTCCTCTGGATATTAATAACTGATAATTATAGGTGGCACATTATTATGGCCAGTATTTAGTAGCTATCTGAGGTCGTCCATCTTGTCTTGTGACCCTAATCAGTTGTTACGCTAAAGTTAGAGAGAGATGTACACAATGTGACATACTTAACACTGGAGATTATGACAAACACTACTTTTTTGTCAGTTTTTTTTTTTAATTACTTAAGGTCAGTATGACGGAAACAAGATACCGAGCAGAAAAAATAGCAAATGTCTATTCACGATTTATCAAAATTTTCATAGATGGAAAACTAACAGGTGACGTAGCAGGTGAATGAGCATCTTTAGGAAAACTCTGCTCCTCACACTGACTGCTCCTCACATTGGCTCCTCCTTTTATGAATAATCCTATTGTGCTTTGGCTCAAACCTTCCATAGCGTGTCCATGGGCTGCTTAGCTCAAATTCCTCCTGGTAGAAGACTACTGCATTTGCCAGTGCTCTCAATCATTTTTGTTAAAATATTAATTTTTTTTGAAGATCCCTAATAAAGTTATATTTTACTGCGCCCTATTTTTCATTTTGTTCTGGCAGTGTTCATCTCCCCATACCAGCAAGCTGTTTCTTGGTCAACATAATGGCTCATAAATCCATTGAAGCCGCAGTGCAGTTCAACCCATCAGCCCAACAAAGACTGCTATTTTGTAATGTTTCCGCCACAAGGAAATGCACTGAAATTAAGTCATTTCTCATTTCAGTATAATTTAATAAATTAGGCACAATGTTTTTGATGTGCATATGTCACAGTTGTTTTTATTTATACTGGTTTTGAACAAAGTGATATTGTTAGAGATTGTAGACATGTTTAATAACATAGCATCTGTGCTTATTCCGTTTGCTAGGCTTTTTGTCTGCTAAAAAAACAAACAAACACAGAACCTCATGTCATTACCACTTTCAGCATGTTGTTATCAAGATGCTCTCACAGCTCGGGAACGTTACCTGCCTCATGCCTGCCGCCTGGGGGGCAGGGGCTAAGAATGTAGCAGGAAGCAAACTTTTCCAGCAGGATTGCCCTTGCCTCTGGCAAGCACAATGTGTCAAGTCAAAACAGTTTCCTTGGTGATTTGCACACTGTTTCCTTCAAAGTATCTACAGATAATGTGGTCCAAACAGCATAGACGCCGGCTAAGTAGTGAGCTTTGAAGGGAAAATGCCAACACAGCACTTGTGGTGGTGTTCAAAGGCTGCTCCTAAAAGGCTGCTATTGAACGCATCAATTGATGGACACTTTGGTCTCAGGATTCTTTGTGGATCTCATGATTCTGTTATTATTCTGAATACAAAATGGTGACTGCAACTGGCAAATTTATGGAGGGAAAAAAAAACCCATCTTACTTGTTTCCAACTATTTGAATTCCAGTTTTTCAAAGGACAAGAGCTTCCAGATAATGTTATCTGAACTGACTAGTAACCACAGCTGGAGCTATTTAAGGAGTGATCAATCATATAAAATGTAATGCATACAATAGAACACATTTCTAAAAGTAGATAAATAACACAAATGCAGTGTAATTTGTGATGACAGAGGCTTCCTATTGGCTCTTGGTGTCTGCATATGTTCTCCTCTTTGCTGTGTTACTGCAAATATCTTCCCCCGTGCCTTCATATCCCTTTTGTGGCTTTTTCCCCTTTACTGTTGTAGGAAACTGCTTAACATTATTTTTGTGCTGTGCCTGCTAACAAAGAGCAAAGGCCATATTCTTTGACTCCATGTTTACTTGCCTGAGGCTACTACAAATGAATGTATTTGATTTATGTTTAGTTTGCCTGCAACAAAATACAAATGTAGTTATTTGTTTGTTTGTTTTTTACTCTTCTTCTTTTTTAAAAAAAACAAAAACCAAAGGGTAATGTTTCCACAGTTCTGATTGGGTAGAGCCTAGTGTGGGTGTTCTTCCTTGCCACTCATACACAGAGAAGTTGATGTACATCTCATAAGACAGAAACAGTAAGACCTATGTGGAAGCACATTATTTGATTTTCTTTTCCAGCTTCATTCAGCTTTTAATCAGCAAATGGAGACTTATTAAGTATTTTCTTATTATGGTGGAATAATTGGCATTATTAAATTTGGTTGCTTGGTGCTTTTCAACTTAGTTGAGGACATTTTTTATGCAGGGCCAAGCTGTCTCAACAGACAATGGTCAAATTGTCTATTAAGATAGACACTATAGTCAAATTGTACAAACTACCATGCAGCAGCATCTAGGAAGAGAAAAAATGCACTGACTAGACCTAATAATTAGTCTGTACTCCAGGACAATGGCTTTATATATATGTGAGTAACTGCAATGTTCTGTTTTAAGATGATAGAGATATTTAAAACCTTCAGTGCACTTCACTACTAATATATAATTGTCTCCATACCATGTTCAAGTGATTTTTTTGGCCAGCTGTGTTTTTCATGTCAAAGAATGCTAAAGGTCTGACTCAGCTGTACCTGTAAATATATGAAAACTAATTCAAGATAAGTTATTGAAAATACCTGAATAGGAACTTTTTTAATATTAATAACTGTTTTATTAAAGCTTGGCTGGCCTTGTATGTTTTTTCATCATGTTTGTGAATTTAGTCACAATTAACCTATTTGTACAAATGAATAATATGAACCTTGAAAGCTGAAAGCTGCACCTGTACTCAAAAATAATTAGAAGCCTGAAAAGGAAGAATCAATTCAGTGATTCATGCTGTCAGTCCATAGTGCTGTGATGTTGAACAAGATACAGAAACAAAAGGAGTTCAGGAAATGGATCCATTTGGTGTTATATAATGAGATTTTCTTTTAACATCTAACTTTGCTGATATGGTAGAGAATTAACATGGAGATGTGCTATACCAAAAACACTTAAAATGAATTCAAAATGTTGCACAGACTTGAATAAGCTTTGCACTTCCATCAATGCAGATTTATGCACATTCTGTGCAGTTCCTGCGAAAGAGGACATTTGCTTGGCTTCTGTCATGATTTTCTTGCGTTGTTTATGGAGAGACAAATTTACACCACAAAAGTATGGTCACATATTTGGGTCTTTAAATGATTCAGTATGGCCATATGTTGGGTTCACATTCTTGCCCTATCATTTGATTCCCCATTACAGAAACAAGTTTTCAATTCAGTGATGTTTGTATGTGCTCCCAACAGAGATCCCAGTAGTTATATTCCTACAGAGAGCAACTCTGCACAACAGGAGCAAAGCAGTTTTGCTTCAATACACACCTTTCAGATAGGAAATAACCTGCCCCATGTCCCGGAATATTATCCAACAAATGATGCTCTCATAACACACTTTGTTTATATCTGATCGGAAAAGTACTCACCTCTCACTTTCACTGGAACCTGATTAAAGCCATTTTAGCTCAGCTGTGCTGACACAGTCTGGTCACAGCACAGAGCATAATGGATGACAAATGAACTAAACCTCATTACTGGTGTATACCAGTTTTATATTTACAGTATTGACTGCTCTATGTATTAAAGCCAACAATGTGGGGAAACAGTCAAAATAAATACAAATGCAGTCAAAACATAATACAAATTTTCCAATGTCTGTATGCGTCTACCCAGTACACACATCAGAACTGGAAAAGTCATGAGCAAATGAGAAGATTGAGTTCTCTCTCATCTACAGTAGTTGGAGACAAGTGGTGCTGCTTTTGTCTTGTGTGAAAAATTATTTTCAAACAGACACACATTCTCATTTTAGGAGTATACTGTTTATAGTCTAGTGCCCCCCCCCCACCTCCACTTCCCGTTTACTGTTTACAACACGGAGTGAACAGTATAGATCTTGTTTGTTCAGATCATGCTTAAGTGCCTTCAGAGTCGATTCGACACGGAATTAGTTTGCAGAAGGCCAAGCACAATCAGCTCCTGCTGACGTCGGTTTGTTCAAAAGCAAGTTGCACTGTAAAAATAATCATGCTGAAAAATAATCTTCCTGTACAAGCAGTAATCAAGTGCTGCTACACTGTCAGATAATACCAGGTGTGACAAACAGAGCAACATAGACAAATAAGGTTTTTAAAAACCTTTTTAAATCTTCTAGGTTTGAATTAGAACCTGTGATTGAAATCAGAGGTAATTTGTGTTCTGATCTGATCGAAATCTCACTGTCCAGAAAGAGGATTTTTTTTTTGTTGCAAGGAAAAAAATAAAAGAGAAACCATCATATATTTGTAAAGTCAAACCCCAGCAGAGCATAAAAAAAGCAGTGAGCATACTTGTCTATCTTGTATATGTCAGAATAACAAACACAGCTGTCTTACCAAACTGTCAAGCAGTGGACAAAGCACACAAAGACAGTGGCCATCACAGTTATCATTTATGACACCAAGGTTAAGCCTGTGCATGCAAATGTTCAACAGTTCTGCACCCTGCACGAGTGACGCAAGTGAGGTTATGTTGGACAGCTTCACAATGAGACTGTAACAAACAGGTGTCAGTGCTCTGGTGATATGGTACAATCAGCAAATAAGTGCAACCGTTGAGAAGGGAGGCATGACATCATCATGGTGACATCATGGTGATATCATCATGGTGACTGTCAGAGTTGGAAAGATTGCTTCAATATGTGAGGTATTTATTAGATCAGACAGAGAATAATACAAGATAATTCTATGAGTCTCCATAATAATGTGCTCTAGTTCTTTGAATACTGTACATTGCACATGCGAGATAATATTGGGGAATATTTATAGTACAGACATGTTAACAAAGCAGCTTTACCCCAAATGAGCAATTTGAGCATCTGTGTCAAAGGAAAAAAATTCCCTGATGTGGTATGAGAAAGGAACCCTGAGAGGCTTCCTCTAAGGAGAAACACATCCACCTCAAAGTCACATCATATACTGAAAATTTGCTGAAAAGTTTTTTTTTAGAGTTAAGCAAAGACACTTGATAATTCATAGAAATGTGATTGTGTAGTCACATGGCTTTGTTTATAAGTTGAAGCCAGGAAACTGCTTTATCCAGACACAAACATCATTACCAAATGATTGGTTTTAGCTCAGCTGATTGGCAAAATTGCATATTTGGATCAGTGTGAACTGCATGCTGATGCAAACCAGGAATGGACCATATAGTCATGGAAAGGCTGTGTAGTTGTTATAGGAAACAAAAAGTCTGCTCTAATACTTTTCTAAATACACTTGGATTTTCTTTTTTTCTTTTTTCAACCGTATTAAGAATATGATATTTGGAAATAACTGAGATAACAACAACAACAATAATAATAATAATAATAACAATAATACATGAGAGAAGCTGATTCAGTACATTTAAAAATATATATAAGAACAATGTGCTCAGGGTATATGAAACAGACAATAAGAGAAGGTTTTTATTTAATCATTTGTAAATGAAGCTGCAGCTTGTATATGAAACCACTGATGAAATCTTACAGAATACCTGTTAAAATATAGAAAAGAGGCATTTGGTAGGATATAGAATACAACAGAGGTACTGGTGCCAAATATGATATGAATGGTTTTTTAGCACAATGGAAGCTCCCCAGATGGCTGTTGTATTTAGAATCTGTCTGTTTACTCTTTCATCACATTATTTTTACCAAAAGAAACAACCCAGGGGTAAAGAAGCAACAGCATGAGGTTTGTTAATAATGTCAGTATGTGCCTGTTATTTAGTGATGCCAGCTGATTCCTGGAGCACTGAAGTGGTCAGGAACGACTCTCTATTGCTTTGCAGTATAAATGAGGTAAATGGCTTTAGTTAGAACTACCAACACCACAGAACACAAACAAGACAAATGGTTGCTCACTTTCATGAATTGGAAAACGGCTACAAAATAACTACACGGCTAAAATACCCAACTTTATATGATTATTATTTTTTAATATTGCAGGGGCGTGTAATGATCCATCAATTTCTGCATGGTTTCAGAAAAATTCTCCAAAGATCACTGTGCTTCTTCATAAAGTCTGAAACTTTATGGAAAGAAAAAAACTGGGTTATGTTGTCCAAAACCATCTAAAGAGTGCTTGGGTATTCCAGAGTGCAAGGGCATTCAAGAACAAAATCTGATAGCCTTTGCCAGAAGCAAAAACTGGAAGAATGGTTTCAGATGCCTTGCAGTGTGATCATCCACCTCATTAAACACATCATCTTTAACTTCATTAAACAAAGTGCTGTTGAGGAATTCATCTTCAGACTGCCTGTAAAGGTTAGATAGTACTTTCTCATGGCATATAAACACCTGACAAACAGTGACGTATGTTTTATTCAGGTGTGTTATTATAATCTTTTGTCCATATGAACTCAGTGTGCAAATTCCAGATATTTAGTGAATTCGTTTTTTTAAGTATAATCAAACACATTTTTGTTTTACCAACTGCATTTCACTATATTTCCTAAAAAATGAACATACTCTACAACATAAACTATTTTTAATTATAATCTGCTACTATACATATACACAGACTACTTGGTATCAACAAATATTTATTTAAGAGTTGAGTACCAAAATGCAACACAGAACAACCACAATGTACCCAGTTTTTTATTCAGCATTTTCATTATTAAAAAAAGTTTTATCAGAGTGCCTGCCCTTCACAGTCCACAGCAGAAACCAAGTGGTCTTCATAATGTATAGCATCAAACATAAAAAATATAGCAGACAGTCTGCACACAAGCTCTGGGTTGTGCAGTTTCTTATGGTTGGAGTGATGGAAGGGTCTTAAATAAGTCATGGTTCCAGTCAAAGGTCAAATCACCCTGCAGTGTGTTTCAAAAATGGCATGGATGGGTATCATACCCTGGTTGTTTGATACCTACATCTGTGCAGGTCTGTAACTTTAATGATCAGGAAAAAATAACAAGGAAGTCTATTCAAAAGCGGAAGGGCTGACAGCAGTGACAGGTTCTTCGTTGAGCCTAATATCACTAGATGCAGGTGTGGGTGTGAAATACAGCGCATGTGTAAGTTATAATGGGCAACTGAGGCAATGAGCTGGGAAGTTCAGTGCAAGAGACTTAACGGTGGAGAGTGAAAGCCTACCCCTACGAGAGACCAAATAAAGAGGAAGGAAGGAACAAGACAGAAAGGAATCATCCAAAGCAGAGAGACAGGAAGTGGAGCAGAGTGTGGAGCAGGTCAGCAGATCATGCTGAGAGGCCCAGTACACCCTGTAAGCTTTGTCAAGCGGTGACAGACACTGGAATGGGACCAGTCCACCACAGAGCCAGGGAGACATACCGGGTCACACATATCTGATCATGAGAACTAAAAGTCCAGGCAAATTGGTACAGAGAAGTGTGTCCTATGTCCAGTGTGATGGAGCATACATCAGCGGAGGTCACAGTGTCAGTGAAGGAACCAGGCAGCATGGAGTAAACCAGAGCTAATGAAACTGGGACAGAGCGACTGGAGCAGCAGAGATTATCTTGGCTCGAGCAACAGGAACAGGAAACCTGGCTGAAGCAATAACTCGGGCCCTACAATGAGTGCAGCAGCGGCTGCATCACGTAGCTCACCTGGTGGAGTAGGTAGAGATGGTGCTAGTAACACCAAGCTCATGGGTTTGTTTCCCAGGAAGCGCACGCGCATGCACACGTCATACCACCAATTACCATAAATGCAAATTACCATAAATGCAAACTGAATGCATCAGCTGGAGGTGAAACTGTGCCCAGGGTTGTAGCAATCGCAAGGATAAATAATACTTTAAGAGCAAGGCAGTAACAGACTGAAGTCAGGAAGTGAGATAGAGCACACACCCTCCTCTAGCACCTGCAGCTTCCCTTGGGGCAACATTATCACAATTCTGCACTTGGACACTGGGGACCTGAGAGCACTGGGATATGAGGAGGAAACCACAAAACTGACTGGATGTAATAACAGGACCAGCTGGCAGCTGGGAGGCACGAATGCTCTAGTAAGGTCAGAAGGGGACAAAGTGCTCCAAGACCATGTCCTCAGGAGGTGCTTGTTTGGAAATACATGCTCAGTGATACAGTTTATAGGGTTATAGGCCAAGGGTTCTGTGGTTAGTGGATGCTGCCTACCAAATCTAATGCATAGGTAACGGTTGTGTGTTGCTCTGAGCACATGGAGAACACAGCAGACACCTGGGATGCCGTCAGAGTGGTGGGTTCAGCAGGTGACGATCCTGCGGGCCTGGAGGCAGGTGTTGCTGCAGGCACCTTGAGGATAATGGTGCGATGTGCAGATAGATGGATCTGAGCAGCTGAAGCTGCAGGCATACGGACAGAAGCAGTCAGAGCCACAGGCGAGCATTCCTGAATCGCAGGAGCTGCAAGCAGAGTGACAGCAAGGCAGAGAGACAGGTACGCAGAGAGACAGGTAGGCAGAGAGACAGCAGGCAATGTGTCAAGTAGGCACAGTGACAGACAGGCAAGCAGACAGACAGGTAGGCAGAGTGACAGGTAGGTAGATTGACAGAAGAGACCAGAGCCGCAGGCTGAGTGACTGGAGCTTTCTTACTCACAGGACAAATCTAGACAATGGCAGAGAATTAAAAACCTTCCATGGTTTGAACTGTTCTTATGTCCTCAGACTAGGATGTGAAAAGCTTCAAAACGTCTGAAGTCTCACTGAGAGGAAGGCATTGCAGGTGAGTTCAGATAGGGAACAGTTACAGGTGATGAGTGGTCAATTGACAACAACCCAATTGCAAACTAAGGGGTTGCTATACCAGTGTGTTTTTTAATCTAATCATATGTCCATATCCTTCAAACCGTCCTTTTACATTTAGTCTCTTGTTTCCTAGTTGAGTCACCGAGCTGGTCTCCCTAAGCCTATTCATTTTCCCTTCCCTTACCATAGCTTTTGTTTCCTGTTGTATCACCCTTGGAATCCTGTGTTTAGACTCAAGCCTGTCTTCCAGGAAAATAATTGCATCTGTGTTGGCATAGCATGTTGGCTGGCACAGACTGTGGACTGTTTTTTTGGTTTTGCAGTTGTTATTTTTACATTGTTTGTTAAAGTGTAATTCTACACATGAATTTCGCCTTACCTGGTGATCTGTTACTAAGGTGGAAAAACATACACCCATCAAACATGAGGCAGGATTTTGGCTCTACTACTACTAAATAAACACAAGCCTGAAAGAAAGAAAAACAGTATATCAGATGCCCACCAAAACAGAACACTGAGCTAAACAAGCAGAGATTGGGCCAGATGATGTAATACCCTGCCTGGAACAGGGAGAGGCCATCATGGGATTGACCATCATGGTGTCAGGTCAAGGGGAGAGGGTCAGTAGTGTTTTGGTTGATGCTGCAAGCAACTATCCCTCAATCTTAAATGCTACCCAAAGCAGTCTTGTACAGTGGTGTAATGAGTAAAGCCAGCCCAGTTATTCACCTTTAGCATGTGTCTAACAACAGGAATGATTAAGAGGTGCTTCCAGGGCAAGTGAATTATGAATAGACAGGGTTCAAGCATGAAAGCAGTTCTCCAACTGCTTCTCCAAGACAGGTGCACTAGGAAGTAGTATTAGAACACCATTACTTGGGGCTAACCTGTGACATGGACACAGTAGAGAGCACATATATTTCCTGCCCTCTTCCAGAAATAGACTGATCGGATGGTGACTCTCACAGTGACGTCAGTTTAATAGTTCTCCTCCTCCTACAGTCATGGTATTTTTATGTATCCTCATATTTGTTTGAGTATGATTTTATCTGTGACTCTGACGTTAGGAGACATTTGGAGGGAACCTGATTTTCATGAGGGTCATCGTCAAAGGGGCGTAATGTTTCAGGGGATGGAAAGGGAAGCAGGGATAGAACTGTGAAAAACCATCTGGGTGTGTGTGTCTTAAGAGTTGATGACCTATGTAGGTAACCACATGGAATGTTTCATGTTGCCTGTCACAAGTGGAGAGTGTGGTGCTCACTGGGTTGGTTCCATTCATTTAAAGGATCGCCTTGGACGTAAGCATCCCTCTACTCTGCTGATTTTAAACTAAGAAAAAAAAATTTCAGTGGATTTTATGTTTCAGTTTTTAGTTACTCTTTCATTTTCATTTGATCCTTCACAGACAGGTTCCTACACCCAATTTTATTACATACCACTCTTTTTGTGCTGAAGAAAGCAAAATCGTCTTCTCTTTAATTGTTGAGGGTTATTGGCACCATTCAGTAACCATACAAGCTACTTTTCAGAATGTTATTTTTATTATTCGCTGTCTATTCTGTGCCAGTGGTGTTTCCACAGCGAATAACAATTTCCTGTTCTGATGACAGAGAAGGACAGAGAACATCCAAAGTAAAGGAAAAAACTGTTCCAACAATAATGTATTCATGCACTAACCATAAAAAACTGATCAGTTTGATACACAAAGAAAGCAAGATCTTAACCAGGATAAACAGGAAGATTAGTGCAGAAGCTCCAGTCACAAACAACCTCATTCAGTGCATAAACACTCAATTATGTGGAGAGTTTTTATAGTCATATTTATTTCATATGTATTGATGATAAAAAACCACATGATGAAGTCACAGTCATGCAGTGTGCAATTCCTAACACAAAAAAAACAACACATCTTACACAAAACAATAAATAGAAGTGAGAGATTCAGGTATAGACAAATCATATTCTCATAAAAACAAGTTTAGGAAATAACCAAGTTGAAGTTCCTCATTAAGTCCTAAGACTGAATCCAATCAATGATTCCCATTTGCTTCAGACTGTAGTAAAGTTTTTTTTTTCTATATTCCCTTCCTGTTTGTGTGATCTGTTTTATACCAAAAAAAAAACAACAGTGTCAGACCAGTGAAGTGTGTGGATTGGTGTTTCCAATAGCACATTTGTGTTCATTAATTTCATTCTTAAACTGTATTTGCCTAACCAACACAAGTCCACAAGGACTGCATGTAATTAAACACGAGTCAATGCATGAGACTCACGAGTCGATAACGTGATAACGTCTTTGATTTCAAAGTTCTTTAGTGTGACACTACCGCAAAACATCTTGGATGTGAAAATATTCTCACATGCAGAAGAAGAAAACCATCAGAAGTATGGCCAGGGTATTGTTATTGCTAGATCTTGATAAAGTATCAGAACTTACCAGTTGATTCCTCTGGTTCCATCCTCTAAAATAACGAAACAGTTTCTGAATAGATGCTGCCTGGTCCCAACTTCCTGTTTTTCTGGTTTAAGAGCTCACTTGAAGTACTACTTTGAAAAACATTTTTTTTTTAATTGTGCACAGGCTATTTTGTGTATCATACGGGGAAGGAATTCAACCAAAACTTTCCAGGATCTCTGTACTCTCAACCAAATAAGCAATAATCACGTAACTGGGTGAAATTAGAATAAAAAGTGTAAAAGCCATGTTTATTATACAGATATGGAAGGAGGGGGCACTTGTTTACACTTGACATGTTTACACTTGAAATTTCTAAAACAAAATAAAAAACAAAAACATGCGCCTATTTTAGCAATTAGTAGAAAACTATTTCAAAGTAGTGAAGTTCTAAGGAATTCTATAGTCTATTTATCTTAACATCTGCGCTGCAATGTTTACAGTAAAAGTAACATTAAGATGTTATGCATAGAACATTATGGACCTTCAGTTTCTAATGCTACAGTGAAAGGCAGGAACCCACAGTGCTATGCAAATAGTTATATAGGCGTAAGGCCCATTAAAATCCTTAGAAGAGCTTATAGTTCTTGTGAGCCTTACCCTTTCGTAATATCATTTTATATCTAAGGGAGCAAATATCTTGACTTCTGTGTTTTGCCTTTATGCCTTTCCAGAACCTCACTTGCACCACCATCAGAAAGCCAGTTGGTCTTGTCACAATTGGTGTCTGCCTGCTTCCAGATGGGATCTGGGTCACCTTTGTGGTGCTGATTCCAGCTGACAGTGATGCATTACCTGGCTTGATGCCCAACAGATATTTAAATTGTCGTTTAATTTGTGTTCCTGGTTACAAAGACAATAGTATGTCCTATTTATAGAACAAAATACTTTTTTTTTTCATTTAAAGAGAAAAGCTGTTAAATATCTCTTCTTGAACCAGTGTGTGGAGTGCTGACAAATATGCTCACTCGATCATATTCCTTTAGATAATCCTAACATTTGTGTGACACTGATATGTATGAACTAGTTCAAAAATCATTTAATGGCTCTCAGATTTCAAATAGCTAAAACTTAAATGCGTACACTTTTATATTTTGCTTCACTTCATTCTGGTAGAAGAGGCATTTTTGTATTACTGTGAAATGTCTTTTCAAAAGTGTCAAAGGAAATGTGAATAGAAAATGTTTGATGTACAATAAGCTTGCTTTGGGCGAAAAGGGCCCTGAATGTACATAGTATTCATACATGCAACTGATAGTTCACGGAAAGCACCATGTAGTCGTTTTATTCTGTATTGTTCCTTGACCTCCTAAATCAGAGATTCTCAGGCCAGTCCTTGAGTAGTCAACCAGACCTCATTTTTGTTCTGATCTAGTTCCTTATACACAATATCCTGGTATCTTCAGGTTTCCTTGGAGTTGGAGCAGAGTAAATATGTGGTTAATAAACTTATTTTATGGTTCATTATGTACATAAAAAATGTAAATGGATCATATTGTCAAAGCTTTGCTGATCCAGTCTAGACGTACATGAGTTCCTGAGCTCACTGTTGTTGCTGCAGTAGAACAGGTTTTATTTGTACATCTACCATGAATTATAAGCACAAGCAGTTGTCCTGATAATTAATCCAATTGTATTGTTAGCTTTGGTCCTCTCTCAGCCTTTATCTGTAAGTCTCTTATTGTCACTGTCCTCTGAACAGGGTCTACACTCCATAGAGAGCCACAGGAAAACGGCTTCTGCTTTCTTATTCTCTTATCTCTGCTGCAGCAAATAGCCAAAAGGTGCTCTCTAATTGAGGTGAAATGAAGATCAAACACAGGTCATCCAATATTGGACCCCCCTCCCCCTTTTATACACCATTTTCAAAACCAAGAAAAGACACATGTGAGTTCAAGAACTCTGTAACAAAGACCATTGGCTGGTTTACAGCGAGCGCTAACACATTTCCAAAGCCTCTGGTAATGTATCATCCGTGATTCTAATTGCTCATAATTCACTTGAGTGCTTTTAATAAAGGAATCAATCCAGCAGAGGTGATTGGAGATGACTGACTCCTGGTTTCTGTTTCCCACTGAGAGAGAGCCCACTTCAGATGTCATAGTAATTCCATCCATGGACGTCTGCTGAGGCTGGATAGCCAAAGCATGACGAAATTCAATGAGTGATTGAGAGAGCACCTTCCATTCCACCACAGAGTACCAGCAGCTGCAAGAGTTTAATCAGTTGGAGCACTGTTACAATATGGGTTAAACAGCCCAGTCCATGTGTTGGTTTTTTTCTCTTGCCACACATCGCAGAGGCTGCCTTGTGGAAATCTGTGTGTGTGTGTCACTTTGAGAATATGTTGTGTGAATGCAGTATATCTTTATTTGCTAGAAGTGATTAAGTGCTAGAAATAATCAGAAATAAAACACCATTAGACTAATCTATATACAGATTTGTATCTGAATCAGCATACAGACATAACATACAGACTACACACAAAAAACAAGAGCACTAAAGCACTGGCTGGATAGCACTGGCACTGTGTAGGGCAGACGCACTCACTGAAAGAGATACTACCACAAATACACCAGTCACTAAGTGCATGTTTAACGCGAATTTACAGTCTGTTTGCATTTTACATTGCATCTTTAAAGCTGGAAACCCAAAGCGTCACTACGTTTATGCTGACTCACCACCATCTAGCCCCCCCCTCCCCCCCACCCCAGAGGTTTAAGAGAATAAATGAACCTGTAGGTTATAAAACAAGGATTTGTTTACTCCAATTTATTTTCATATGCTCATGATAGACAACTAATGAGGCTTGACTTGTTGTTTGAAGGTAAAGCGCCTTGGAGACCATTTATTCAGACAAAAAAAAACATCAACCATAAATCTATAATCACATAGTTTTGAAAGGCATTCAGTTATACCTGAATTATATTAATTACCCTTTGCTGTATATTATCAATCTTAATAAGAATACTCAAAAAATAACTCTGATGATGAATACCACAGTTTTTTCTTCAGTTTACCTCAGTTTACCAAATCACAAATTACTGAGTGACTCTGTCCTGGACACATGACTCAGGGATGAGGTGCAGTGATCATGGCCCAGTATTAACCTAGATGGATTTCTAGATTTCTAGATGGATGGGCATGGTTGCCATGGTTGCCATGGTTGGCCTTATCAGTCCAGCTGGTTAATGCCATGGTTACCTGCTAAGACATAAACAGCAGCTAAAAGTCATTTTACCAGTCAAACTGCGACCATCTCCAGGAAACCTTTTTGCAAACATTTTTAATCTTTTTGCAACCATTTACAGGAAATGAATACAGCAGTAGTTATCTCTCGTTATCCTATTATTAACAGGTATATATTTAAGATTTTATAATAGAATAACTTTCCATTTTTTTCCATCTTCAGTTCCACAGCAAATCCAGACGTCAATGCAGAAATTGTCATAATTGACAGGCCTACGTGATATTGACTATATTTAGCATATGTCCAATTACTTACCCTCAGAGATAAGACATTTGCTTAAAAAACACATCTGTGTACCTCTATGACTCACTCAATTATCACGTCTGCCCCTGCCAGCATGACTACATTTCCCATAATCCTTCTGCTCATTTCTAATCCCCCCCATTTGATTTCACTTTTGTATTGCCTTGTCAGTTAAACCTGATTTTACCTGTGAGCAACTTTTCTTCTGCCTACCAATCCTGACACCAATATGTAAATGCTCATGAATTAAACATTAAACCCTGACATCGTCATTATTTGTATTCGAATCAATGAGAGCAGAGCCAAATATGTGCTATACATATTATATATTTATATATTCAAAGTCTCTCTGAGAAATCAAATAACCAGATTGCTGTAACTTTTAGGAAGTTTTTATCTAAGCGTTTCAACACATTGCATATTTTTGGCCATGTTAATTGCTGAGGCTTCATTTACAGTGAAGAAGAATGGTATACAAGTCCAAAGGTCTCTTAAAAACCTGGTTGGGAGTTTTACATGTTTACATGAACATCATCATCCAGATGTTGAGATGCTCCACATCACACACAGTAAAGTTTACATTTACATTACATTTGCTTGTCCAGAGCAACTTACAATAAGGCTACACAGAGTTTGGAAATGGACATATGGTAATTATACATAGTTTGTGCACACATGCACATAGAAACCATGTGTATAAGATCAGCATTAGTTCCAAATATGTGCAGTCTTGTGCACAATGTGTACACAAATACTGACCACAAAATAAGGTATAGGTTTAATTATCATTAAAAGAGAGTATCTGTTAAAATGTGCTCTAATTCTTACATCTTTTGCTGACATTTTGTTGTGGGTGCATCTGTATGTGCATCTTGGAATATGTTTACCTCATTTCTCCCTCGCACTCTCACACATACACACTCACTTCAGCATTTCCTCTCATTCACATTATGAAACATGGAAGTAGATTGTCATATTGCATGTCACAGAGAAATAGAAAAAAGTCTCTGCTTCCCACCTGAGAATGTGCACTGACCAGCTGGCCCCAGTCTTCAAAAGGTCTTCAGCACATTATTGAAGCTGTAGTTTTAGCTTATTTCAAAAACATTATCAGTACAGTTCTCAGTGTTCAGTCATTCAGACCTGAACACTGGTATGATAAAGTCTTTGAGAGACTGGTGTTGGCCAAAGAACAATGCAGGATGGATACTGGACCCTCTTCAATCTGTGTGCTGAACAAACAGATCAGTGGATGATGCAGTCAGTGTGGAACTGCATTTCATACTAAAACTCCTTAATATCTTTAGGAACCTTTGCCAAGGTCCTGTTTGTGGATTTTAGTTTGTGGTTCAACAGCATCATCCCTGGTATAATCCACTCATTCAGCTTGATGTGCCTCCAACTGCTCCTGACGGACAGATTGCAGTAGGTGAGGCTCGGAAAATTCATATCCAGCTTGTGCATGGCTAACCCTAGTGCATCAGGAGGCAGTGTACTCTCCACTGCCTTTCTGCATCTACACAAATGGTTGCTCCTCCAGTCACCCCTCTGTCAAGTTTGTGAAACTTGCAGATGACATGAATCACTCGTGATGACGACGAGTCAGCAGAGAGGTTGACTTGCTGTCACTCTGGAGCAGTTGCAATTATGTAGAACTTACGACTCTGAAAACTGTGGAGATGACAATGGCCTGTAGACGAAGTCCCCTCAACACTGACGCCATGTCAGCTGTAGCACTCAGTAGGCTTTTGGGAAATGTCATCAGCTTGAAGTGGGAAATCAACATAACCACCATCATGCACAGAACACAGAACTTCCTGTGTCAATTAAGGAAATATAATCTTTCACAGGTAATGTGATTTCAGAGCTGTTACTGAGTCCATCTTTGCACTTGGGCCCACTGTCTGGTTTGGCACAGCCACCAAGCAGAGCTGTGGTAGTCAGATTGCACAGGGAGTCACAGATACTGGTTTAACATCTCCTCAGGACATGGATGTACTGGGTGTGTTTCCTTCACCCCTCAGACATGCAATACAAACAGGTGCAATAAAAGTTCATATCATCATAATTTTTTTAAGTTGAATTTATATAGTACCTTTCTCAAAATTAAAGGTGCAGTGCAAAGAGTTGGAGAAAGAGCAAAACAAAAGGGAATTAGATATAGAAGTAGAACAGAGTGTAGGCAGGGTGATATGGGCGTATATGTACAGCTAGAAGGGTATGCGATGATTTGTATGTGGACAGCAACAGTGTAAACTGAGTACATAGTGAGATGGGAAACAGTTGTAATGGAAACAGAATTGGTGTGATGTGGGTAGAATTTTTTAAAATGCAAGAGAATTATAGCAGCTGAATTTTGGACACATTGAAGTAGACAGATGGTTTTGTTATGGCTACCAGTGGAAACAAAGTTACCATAATCGAATAAGGATTATATAAAAGCATGAACCAGAATCTCTGCAAGAGCCAAAGATGGGTGATGTGAAAAAAGCATTTTTGACCAGTGACCTAATGTGAGGTTCAAAAGAGAGCAGAACATGAAAGAGGACACAAAGGTTATGGACTCCATGTAAGCTGAGCAGAAAGGTTTGAGATAATGGCTTTGGATCCAGTTAATAAAACTTCAGTTTTGTTGGGGTTTAGCTTCAAGAAATGTATCATCATCCACTCTTTAAGGTGCAGGACAGAAAAGCAGGGAGTGTGAGGGAGGTGATAACTTTGGTGCAAATCTAAATCTGTGTATCGCTAATATAACAGTGAAATGAAACCCATAGCTGGGAAATGATCTGAACTAGAAGCAACATGTAGATAGTGAGAAGGGAGAACAGCTTCTTTCCATTAGCAATCAGAATTATGAGCACTTATACCAGTGAGGATTTTAAACCAATTTCGTGAGAATGATTGCACTGTGCAGTTTAGTGAAATCTCACAGGTCAACAGAACTATGAAGGCTGAGCCCAGGCAGAGCCTTAAACCAATTTCTTAAGTATTATTACATCATGCAGTTTAGTGAAGTTAAAATTTTCAGTATTTATAAATGCAAATTAATACACCTTCATTCACTGCTGTGTAATATAATTTGTTCAAAACCTGACAAAAATAAGCCACACCTACTGGTAATTAATATTGTAGAATTATTGTATATTTAATGTAATTCATGCTAATGAGAGAACCATAGAGAAATTCCTTGTGTGTAATTCATACTATTGCATACTTGACCAATAGATTGTATTCTGATTCTGTTTCTGAAGAATGCTACTTAACAATTTAAACTGAACCACAGCTAAGGTAAGTACTGCACTTCCTGACATAGAGGCTTCAGCCAGTGTATACCTGAGCTTGGGTTCACCACCACAGGATCACCTGTGGTGATCCACTGACATATTTAAACAGAAGTTTCTAAATATTAAGCTTGAAAAAATGTGAGGACCTTAAGAACAAATCAAAATGTAACCATATCAACCCTGTGGCAATTCCAGAATGGCTGGAAAGGATGCAGGTCTAAGGCAGACTCATAGAGGCCATCAGGAATGCTGGGAGGCTAGGGGAGATGATGTTACAATGTATGATGGACTAAACAGCACAGTCTCTACAGTCCTGTTTGGCAAATTGGGTCTTTCTGCTGTGATGAAGTATGCAAAAAAAACAAAGAAACGCATTATCTGCACACCGGCATATAATGAAGCTGGAGAGTTTGTGCTTATAGCATCTCAGAAATGGATAAGAAGAGGAAAGGCAGACATGGGAAGGATAAAAGTGAAAAGCACATGAAGAAGAAGTTCTAAGTGTTCAAAAATTACTGATTTTTTTCAGCAATTCAGCAGGAGCGACAGGTCAGCCACATTAGAATTGTTTCATTAATTTAGGACTGCTTTGGTTGTGTTTTGTAACCTTTGGCACCTTAAATGTTAATTATCTATAAATTACCACTTAAATTTAATTATTCACTGTGCAGCCAATCGGAATGCAGCAGTCTGATTATTTGTTCCTCTTCAGAAAGTATGTTTCTCATCAGAATATGTCTTAATGCACAATTGCTCCTTCATGGACATTTCAAAAGCATACATGAGATATATAACAAAACAAGCTTGGATCTGATTTAGATGTTTTGTTTTTGTTGTTTTATTTCTTTTTCTACAGTAAATCTTAACTGTGAGTGTGTGTGAGGTGAGAACCTCAACCTATCCCAGTCCAACCCTGCCAACAGTGGCTTCAAAAGATCACAGGTTTCAATGAAAAGCTAGTAGATGACTGTGCTCCTCAGTCACTATTACCATCATAAATCTGGAGATTGTGTTCATCCATTCACTGCAAGCCTTAACAATTCCCAGGATGCATTTTCCTTCAAGCCATTAACCATGGTTCTCTCTTCTACACAGAGAAATGGGTGTGCATGTTTTCCAACTTTAATATCACGGTCTCCCAAAAAACCTGCAGTATGAAACATCTTCTGCAGGGCAAGTCAACCTTCACAGGCTATGGATTTCACCACCCACTCCCAGCACACTTCCTAATGGAGACGTGTACAAGTTTGACAACTGTGGATTATGGCTCTCTCATTCATCATTTAAGTATCATCTTCAGAAGTAGACAAAGCACAGCTTCATTCTGGCGATCCAAGTTGAACAGGTCATTCTGTTCTGTCCTGCGGGTTAAACTTTGATTCCCTTGAAGAGCTGGCTAATATGGTTTTAATACACAAGCTCTCAATACTCTTGTGCAGGATTTTTTTTATTTTATCTTTCTGATTTCATTCAGGATTATAGATTTTCCCATCAACTTCCACTTTCATATGCTTTTCATTTAGAATTGTCCCTTAGTTATTTGGGTCTAAACAATGTTAGCTGGTCTAGGATTTAGCAAGGACTGCTTCTGTTGTTATGACTTAATGAGAAGCGTGTGGAAGTTTGTGTTTCTTGCTTATCTTGTTATTATGGGGTTTTCTCTTGTTTTGTTTTGATTGCTTTGCCTCAGTACTTTTGTTTATTAATAGTATCTACTCCTTTTCTCAAACTTTGCATTCATTATTAATACATGATTTTCTTAGACTCATGTATGGTTACTCCAAACATGGCATTTGAATGTGTAAACTGACGTTCTCTACATGATTTGGACACTGCAGTAGCTTTTATTCACAAGACCCCCTTAAGTCAGTGTTTGCCAGTCCGGTCCCCAGTCTTTTCATTTACATCTCTACATTCCAGCCTGACACCCAGCTCAACTGAACTAAGCAAGCAAGGTCACAAAATCTGGTACAGAACAAAATGACAAAGACAGGACTGGGACACAACTACTCAAATGTGGACTATGTAGAGGACTCCAAAGACAGGACTGAAACACAACTACTTATGTAATTGTGGTCATTTACGATGGGGCAATTTTATCATGCTTTTTTTTTTTCAAGCAAATCTCAAGATACTGTTGTTTGACCCTTTTACCAGATATGAGGAAGACTATATAATGCTAAGTTAGTGCTAGTGAATGTGTATGCACTCAGCTGTCATCATTAAACGCCTGTTGGGGCAGTGGTGGCTCAGTGGTTAAGGCACTCAACTAGTAATTAGAAAATTACTGGTACAAGCCCAAAGTTGCCACTGTTGGGCCCCTGAGCAAGGCCCTTAACTCTCAGTAGCTCAAGATGTATCTAGTCACAATTATAAGTTGTTTTGGATAAAAATGCCAGCCAAATGCTGTAAATGTATTTTCCCCCACCACCTCCTCACCATAGCTTTTCTCATATAGATTTTTTTCCTTTTAAATAATAAACTTTTTTTCCCCTGTCTTTTCCACTGCATATAAAATATTGTGATCCTATTCAAGTCTCTAGGAGAGTCTTATTCAAGTTCCTCCTGGAATTTGACTCACTTTGACTTTTTGATTTTTTTTTTCCTTGCCAAAAAAAAAAAATGTATTCCGTCACTGTCCCTCAGGGTTCTTTGTCTATAGCATGTGCTAATTGTATTGTTGGTATAACTGCTGATTCCCATGAAATTACAACAAACAAACTCAATCACAATTTATAACCTGCATGTCATTGTTTGGCAGATATTTGAGTATTTGATTCCTTTTTTTTCAAACACTAGATTTTTAGTCTATCAGTGCTAAACAGAAGCTCCTGTTGAACAATACACAATCAGTACTATGCATAGCAGAAAATGTTATGTTCCTGAAGTTCTCTACAAAATTAATGATGCTACTTGTCAGTATGGTTAATGAGCCATTTGCCAGGGGTTTCAGGTTTGCTGCATCCATTCTCCCTCTTAAGTGTGAATTTTAGGCTGGTCCCCAAGGTTTAGGCCTTTTTATTTCACACTAATATTCCCTTCATTATATCAACAGGAGGTATTAAAAATAGACAATTTTAGACTTTTTTTTTAAACACTTCCCCCTCTTCCCAGACATCTTGGTACTTCTACCTCTGCATGCTAAAAAAGATTTTGATCAGGGAGAATGTGTGTGTGTGTGTGTTTTTTTTAACTCTCTGTAGATTTGGCATGAGTGGGTAGCTCATCATCATGAAGAACTTCTCTGGTTTCTCCAGTTCAAAACTGTTCTCTTTCCGCTGACTAGCCATGGCACCAACAGTTCTCAGCAGTGCAAGAAATATACAGGGGTGGAGTTGAACAGATGGTCTCTCTAAACACAGATGATCTGCTTTTATACATCTCTGAACCATTTGTTTTTGTTCCACATGCCCTTTTGGTTCTTAAAATTTGGAGAGTTTTCGGAGTACAAACTTAATTTGAACTCAATATACAGGAAACTTTATGCCAGTGTTCCATATATTCTTCCTCAGTCTGCTCTAGATCCACTTTTTGTGATTTTCCCAGATGTCAAGGGTGCAATTTCTTTTCTCTATACAAAAAATGTTTGGTCTTATTGCTTAGTTTTACTGCTAAGACTTCTGGGCTCATTCCTTATTTCTTGAGTCTGCTCCTTTTCTTTGTGTGCTGGACATTGTTATCTAGTGTGTGCATTTGCACTCTTTATGCTGGACTAAGACTTTTGTTTTGTACAAATTTCTCACTACATTTTTACTGAACTTCATTTTGCAGTACATTATGAAATGTTCTGCATCTGCTGTTCTTCAGTCACAACTATTACTCAAGCACCTCCTGAATCCACTCAGTTCCCCACAGCAAAGTCTCATGTTGTGGCCTTTGTGACACTAGTTTCTGGACATCTGATTCTGCTAAGATGGAAAAAGCACACTGGATTAGATACATGTTGTTCTTCTTTAGATTAGGAGTATACTTCTGGCTCTCCAAATGCTCTACATTCTACAGAGTGTGCTGACCTTTCCTTGTCTGTGTTGAACACAGTGTGTCCTGAACTCCCAGGCTCAATGTCCTTTGCTTCACTCGTCATTTTTTTGTCACTTAATGTTCTCCGTTTCCCCATACAGAACTGGACTTTTGACAGATATTTTTGTAACCAAGTAACTGGATTTTTTAGAATGAAATATAATTCTTTTAAACAAATTTATCTTTAAAAATGCAACATCTTTTTTTTCCCCATTCAACACAATTACAATATACAAAATGGCAATAGTGTATCTTACATTCCATTAGTCTAATACAGCTGTGATATAAGAGATGATGTATGTAGGTAACAGTTCACTATGCTCCATGACTTTTGTATACAGCAACGGAACAGATACTAGCCTTGATTTCCAGGCAATAATTAAAGTATATTTTAAATGTTAGTCACATTGTATTAGTCTATTATGTAGCTACAGATGTGCTATTAGAGCTCTTTGAGGTTGACAAAGCAATAAACATTTTAAATAAAAAAATTAAATTCTAATTAAACACAGCTTTAGTAAAAAAGGCTGATGTGAAGTATTTTTTTTCTGCAGAAGATGCATTGTAGATAAGCTTTAATCAATATGACATTCAAAATTTGTATTCTGATAAAAAAAAAAAGAAAAAAAAAAAAAAAAGACAAACCTCACATTCATTTGAAAATTATGCCAATAGGAGCCTTCTGATTCCAGACAAAAGCAACAATACATGGTCGACAGGTAGTTCAGTCAATAATATTGTATAGTTTATCATTTCATCTGCTTCCAATGGACTCATCTAATTAACTAATCTAGTTTATTAAGCCCTTCCTGAGCAGCACATTATCAGTGAGTTGAGTTATGCCATAGGTGGATTTAGATACTAATCAAGTCCCTTTTTCAACCCTTGTTAGTGATTTGTAATTGATATTTGCTAGCAAAGTTGAGTAATTCGCATCAAAGGGAGTCATTTGTATTATGATGTAAAGACATTTTCAGCAGCAAAAAACTAAATTAAGACATCTGAAGATATTGGGGTGGGTGTGAGCTGGTATATAGGTTTGGTTTAAAATGGATCACGCAGAAGTGAACTGTATTCTGCGTTCACTCAGGAATGATGGACATTCCTGTAAACGCATCAACCTGTCAGTCATAACCATGACTTCACTTTAACCCCGAGCAGCTAGTGGTAGCGCCAGGAGGATCTGAAGAGTTCGTAGTAGGATGTAGCTGTAGAGTATTTCCTTTACGGAAGACGTCACTCCACTAGATTTAAGAGTAAAAATACATTTCTTTTGATTGCAGCTCATATTGTATTTATGCAACAGCTGTCGTTTGCTCTGGAGTACAAAACTGATAGAATATGTTTCACTTTTAAACTGAAGCCTCCAGTCACAGCACTGCATGGGACTAAGTAGACTGCTTTGCTTTGGCAACTATAGTCATTAGATATATTTATTACAGGAACAGCATACCACATAGTTGAGCCGAAGGAGATTCTGGATCTTTCTTCCCTACGGAAGTTCTTCCATTCGGGAATGTCATATATGTCTAAAAATCACCTTTATTATGACTATAGCATCTCTGTGTATAACAAAAATGGAATGATTAAGAAAAAAGAGGGAACATCTAATTAAAACAACACAGGTGTCACGTTGCGAGGGCAATTAGCTGTAAGAAGCGACAGACACTCCAACGTGCGTCAATGTCAATAAACCGTTTTATTTTCGGTTTCGTTTGAACAAACAGATAACAGCAGGCAACGCTTACCACGACAATGCACCAAACGTCACGACTTCCACGAACCATAGACCGACAAAGACACAGTGACATGCACACGCTTATATACACACACCCTGACGAGACACAGGTGACACGAGTAACACGTAACGATCACTCCCGACAAACATCGACAAGCACTCACGAACACGGACGAACATTCACAAGACCAACAACACACAGACACACCTCCACACGGACACACCCACACACAAACAAGACAGGGAGGCGGCCAGGGCGGCCACCGTGACAACGGGATAATAATAACAAGTGTTAAAGGAAGTACTGACTTTTACTGAAAAACAAGTTTTATGCTGGATTTGTACGCATTAATCCACCTATATCCAATGAAAGATCCTGTACTTCATACTGCCCTGTATATTCATTTACTGATTTATTGAAATATTTTACTTAGAGCTGTGTGTGCTTAGTGAAAGGGAGTGTGAGATGGCCTGGGATTTGTATGGTGCATTTGAAAAGGAATTGGATATTAAGCCTGGATAGAGGGACTGCTGGCTCTGACCCCACCTCGCTTCTGATGAAGATAACTTGGTTATCAACATTTTAAAGGAAAGACATATGCTGTGCTCAGTCAAAACAAATAAAGCCAACACTAATCACATCTCCAAATGCTCTTGTCTGTTCCTTTATAAGTTGTAAAGTCTAACAATGAAGTCATTAAATAAACAATGTCACTCAACCCACCTACTCACTGATTTACCTTATCAAAGTTTACCTGATTCAGTTGTGTCTGGTGTGTTTGAGTTGGACCTGACTATAACAGGACTGTAGCTGTACAGTCCTGTTTGAGTTGGACCTGACTATAACAGGACTGTAGCTGTACAGTCCTGTTTGAGTTGGACCTGACTATAACAGGACT
>JAOXYF010000005.1:11632132-11685520 GCA_028565775.1 Sternarchorhynchus goeldii | reverse complement strand
AGAGAGAGAAATTTTATATATATATATATATATATATATATATATACATACACACACTATATAATATAGGTATTTATACTTAGAGCAAGAGAGGTAATAAAATCGTAGTGTAGTATCCAGTGTTTATGGAGAAACAGGGCATTTTGAACAGAGGTCCTTCAACATCTGTGCAAAGTGCTTATGAAGTTTTAAAAGGTGAAACCATATATTATTTTATGTAAAAACTTCTGTTTGTTTCTCCATGGTGGCGTATATTTGAACCAAAGAAAAACTGAGATATTGTTGGAATTATGTCCTGTCATGATGTACAGGGGGGCTTCTGTCACGGTGCACCGGGCACCCAGTGCCAGGGACATGCTCACTCCAGTACACACACAGCCCTTCTCCGTTCTCAGTCACCTGATTATTAAACACACCTGTTATCTATTCCCTTTGTACTCACAGGTACAGTATAAAGCCCACAGGCCCTGTTCTTTGCTGCACATATGCGGAGGCTCACGACACACAGCCGGGCAGTGACTCCAAGTGCTTCTTCGCTCAGCGTCTAAAGGATGCTTTCAGACACCGGCAGCTGGTACCCGCTGGAATGATGCTGCTTTAATGGATGTTTTACTGGGAAGTCCCCAGGGGGAACTCCAAGCAGAGCTCGCGCTGAACCAGGAAGTAGCTAGCCTGAATAATCAAGTCCTTCTCGCAATCATGTTTGACCGCCTCCTGCAGAAGTGTCACTGTTCAGCATGCCGAGAGCTCCACCCATTGGAGGCCCCACAAGGGTCATCCTTTCTCCACTGCTGCAAAAGTGGCAAGCAGACCGCCGAATGGGGAGCTTAGCCCACTCTACAGGCCTGGAGAGAGTGTGGGTGTCAACAAAGGGATGGAAGATTGGGAGAGGCAGGCGAGGACCCTGTCCCATCATTCATAGGGTCAACGAAGTAACCTACAGGGTCGGGATGCCTGGGGACAGCTAGGATTAGGGGCCCTCCACCCCTTCCGCTGGAGCTGCAGGATGGACCAGCATATCAGGTGCATGTTCTCCTGGATTCTCTCAGGTGGAGAAGAGAAGAGCTGCAGTACCTGGCATTTTTCCACTTTACCGCTTTTTTCATTTACTTTACATCTTGTTTTACATTTAACTCTGAACTGTCGGCACAAACGTGCTCCAGGTCATGTGTTATTGTGTGCTATGGAGAACAAAGCTCCTTCCACCACACCCACGCCTTTCTTCCGTTACAGCTCCAAGCGTAATTTCCTGAAATAATCCATTAACCATTTTGTAAATAATCCAAACGAGAAAGAATAACTGCCGCATGAAAACAGATCATTTCAGTCATGTTGCGCTTTTTCATACAGGGGATTGTATGTTTATTCCTTGCAACCTGAAAGGTGAAACTGAATGAGTTAAGATTGTGACAGGTACAGAGGGAGCGAATAATCAGCGTGCCAAGGAACGGCGCTGCAAAGCGGTGGTTTCTGCTTTGGTGACTTAGATCAGGAACAGCTCTGCAGGAGCAAGAAACACTACAGCCCTGCATCAGCATTCAGGAGCAGGAGGCGAGGGGAAAACGAGCCATAAAAACCTCTGGCATCACACATCATGTCTACAATATCGGACCAAGATTATTGCTGACAGGGCACTCCCAGAACACGTCTACAGAGAACGGCTCGGTTTTAAAGCTCCAGCCCCCCCCCTCTCTCTCAGATATCTATTTTAAATCAGTGCTGCAGGCTTGCATGCACAATCAACACTGGGAGATAAAGAGTCTTCCTCTACTGGCCACTGGTACTGATAGTCAGCAGTGTGAGCAGTACGCGTTTCAGTACGTGTTTCTGTACTCGCTGACGCTGGTCCTCCGTAGCGCACAGATTTATGCACATTTGGTAACACAGTAGACGAAGCAGATTTAGAACTGGCCTCCTCAGGGGCCCTTAGGGGGAAAATGCCTGCAAGGACAGACTCGTACTGGTGGAGCTACAGGTCTTTGATCTGCTCCTCTCTTCCTCTGCTCGCTGTGTCTCTCTCTTTTCTCTTTCTTTTTCCATCAGGTCCAGATAGAGACGTGACAATTCCTCATCTGTACTGCATCACGGCTACAAAGGAAAATGGTGTATCCATGGCAACGAGGAACACATCAAATGATGAATTGTCTGGCAGTGTGGTGCTGAGGGGACTGCTTTATGCATTCTGACTGCATGTGTAGCTGGAGAACAGCTACTCTCTCATACACACACACACACACACACACACACACACACACACACACACACACACACACCTCCTTCTCACTCATGTTTCCCATACCAAATGAGAGCTATTAACAACAATGACAATACATTCTTCAGTTCAAACCATAATATCAACAGTGCCCTGTAACTGCTAAGCTACACCAAGTATCCATAAGGTGTCCCTTCCTGTGCCTCTACCCACTGCAGGTCTGAGGAGCACTAATTCAGAGTGATAAAATGCCACCCATTCATCTTCCACATCCTAACAGAGAGAGTTTAGCAGGACATCACAAAGCCTGAATGCTACGGTGGTCCGTGCTCTAGTTGGGACACGTTCTGCCACTTGCTGCCTCACCCTCCTCACTGACTCCCATTCATAATTCAGAGCACCTCTGGGTCCAGGACTCAAATAAGGCAATTCTAGGAGAAGGATGAGAACTGGAGATGACTACAGGCCACATATCTCTGCTGTGGATTAGAGGATTAGGAGGAGCTCTGAGTCTGGCGGTGGATTGATGAGCACACGGTGTTCATCAGGCATATTGATGAGCACATACAGGATTACAGCAGACCCACACGAGCCATGACTAACGCTGACAGAGAACGAAGGCTTGTCAGCTATTTACAGATGAATTTCACTCAGTCAGTCTTTGTAAGATGAAAGAACAGAGAGAGGGAGAAAGTGAGAGAGATCATTATCATCATCTGTATTAAAAGTAACATTCTCCGTCCTGCGTACTGTTTATGGTGCTTTATATTGACGCACAGCTCTCTGAGTAGCAGGGCTGTTCATCACTCTTCGTCGATGATGAACACATTAAGAAACTCGGCAGGGATCGCAGGCTCATTACCATACATTTAGAGACACTGACCTGAGCTAAACTGTAAATGCGTGCTGAGCATTTCATTCAGGCTCCCCTCACAGCCTCCCTACAGATGGCACCAGGCAGGACATGCAGTCAGAAGATGCTGGACTTCAGTTAACCACGGTGTCAGTAGTTTTTAACAGGATCTGGTTAAGCTGAAGCCCTACATAAAGGAAATGACACTCCACCCAGGTGAAGTGTGATACTTTTAGCACTGCCAAAGGAGGATTAACACTTGCTTGCGTGAGCAGTTCTCCACTGGCATGTACAAGTATAGGAAAGGTCAGGACAATGTGCATTGACTGAACTTAATGCATATCCCTCATGAGGTTTTACACAATGCAATTAAAATAAATATTGAATTCATGAATGAAGTTTTGTGAGTTTTCGTAGCATGTGAAGCACCGATCACCTCCGTTTGTTCTAACCCTAACCCTAACCCTAACCTTGGGCCTGTCGGTCCTGGTTTATGGCCTGTCTGCTACACCTTATATGGCAGCGTTGCTGGTTGTATTCAATCTGCAGTATCATCATGGCAACCTTGTGCTGCTGTTTACCCAGAACACCGCAGCATTTTCTCACAATGCAGCTTGCTTGACCACTTGCTGTTTTGTAGAAATTTCACGACCACCTTAAATGTTGTGGAACATGGCTTGAGCATCTGATTGTGTGTGTGTAGGGTTGTGATACTTTTTTACTTGTTTCTACAAAGAAACGACAGCAGTAATATTTTAGTATACCCCTACATTTAGTTCATAATAATGTTGTGGTGAAAATAGAGGTTAGCAGGTTAGTACGCAAGCAGATATTACATTTTCTGTGGGTGAAGGTCCTTAGGCAGGAAACCAGTTATTTGCATTAAGAGATGTGAGTAAGCCGGGCTTAAGGTCAGTCCCACATAATGGAGATGCTGTTTACTAAGCCAGCCTTCAGTCCTGATATCCTGAGGACCACAAAGGCGCTTGATCCGCAACTGAGTTTAGAACAGCAGCACTGACTCATTTTGCCTGATTACATTGAAAAGAGCAGCTCTGACCTGTTACTGACCAAACCATCAGCCCACGTTATACAGGTTAATATACAGGTTAAAGGCCTTATTTATAAAAGATTTGTAAACATAGATGTGATCTTAAAAAAACGTATGAGAAAATATGTGAATCAAATGTACTTTCTGAGCAGACCTAGGAATATTTCTAAACATTAGAGTATCAAT
Source organism: Sternarchorhynchus goeldii (assembly GCA_028565775.1). Classification (NCBI taxonomy): domain Eukaryota; kingdom Metazoa; phylum Chordata; class Actinopteri; order Gymnotiformes; family Apteronotidae; genus Sternarchorhynchus; species Sternarchorhynchus goeldii. The sequence continues at coordinate 11,681,218 of JAOXYF010000005.1, read as the reverse complement.
TCTATTGTAGTAAATTTATTCAAAATCCAAAAAAATACAAATAAAATGTAGTTAAAACCTGAAAGTAAATTTCAAGACAAACCTAGATTACTATACGCACACGGGCACCTGTTTTTTTTGCAGATGAACGTCCATCTGCTACGTGTAAGAATGGCTACATGAAAGAACGGCTCTTGTTGAAAGTGTAAAATGAGAATTACAGAGGGACAGTATCAACCAAGACCAGGCTAATTCCTTATCTCCAGATGATAACCGATTCACAAGCCGATATCGTCTTACGACGGCTCTTTCGTAAGCCTGTGCAAACAACTAGCATCGAGTTTGGAGGGAAGAACACGTTATACGTGGAAAGTAGTTTAAGGAGAGGCGGAGTCCACTGGTTTTGATTTATAAATAGTTCAGTCGCACCTGTAGATGCGTGCCTGTCTACATCTGTTCGTTCGTTTTCATACGCTGAGCAGAACTAATTTAGTAAGACATTCAGCTTCGTTTTATAAATGATGCTCCAGATCTAGCTGGTTTAACTTACTCAGTCTTCTCCATCAGACAGCATTCTACTAGTCAGCTTCATCAGTCAGTCACCATTTAATCAAAAACATCATGCCTTCAGAAATGATCATTTATGCATGTTTTATTTATGTTCTCTAACTGCTTATTAAGAATCTTAAGGTGTTTATACCCTAATTAATAACCATGCACATACTAAGTTTAAACCATTCGTAAACCCTTTATAAGGATAGTCTTATTGTAAAATGTATTCATAAATATATTGTGTAGTTATTTGTCATCTTGTTAGCTACATTAGTCACATCGTTTCTATGCAAAATAAGCACTAAACCTGTTGGTTGATCGATTACATTGTCCTTTAAATTCAACCTTAATTTTCATCTTACACAATTAAAATTATATAGCATATTTGCTAGTTGAGGTTATTTAACATGTCTATTCTGGTAACAGATGCTACAAAATGATGTTTAAAGACATGGATGTAATGTTTTCTTATACACACAGAAAGCAGTTTAGGTCAAATCTAAATAATTGCATAGACTATTTGTTTGGATATTTGCCATCAATATGTGTCCAGGGTGTGAATGTGCCTTTGTCAGATATCACTCCAGGGTAAACGATTGAAAAGATTGTTACATTTTTGGGACAGTTCTGTTTTAATAGTCGATTAATTTCAAATGAAATAACTATGATAATAATTTTACATTGTTGCTGTTCATTGTCTTGACTTCTTTGACTGGCTAGGGTCCCATCAATTAAAACAAAGCCTACACTATTATTCTTATGCAAAAGTAATTGCATTATTTATTGCACATGCTGAAAATGGGGTCAGAGTTCAGAGCGGCCAATTAAGAAACATCCCAGGTGTGCAACTGAATATCTTGGGACAGGCCTATTCTTGGGTTCTCTAGAAAATCCTTATTCTCTTGTTTAATTCAACAATTTGACTCATTTATTCATGGACCGTGAAAAGTAATGTTCCCTTTGTTACTTTTTTCTTTTTTTATTTTGTTTTGTATGCTGTTGGTTTGTTTTTTTATTTTGTTTTGTATGCTGTTGGTTTGTTTTTTTAATTTGTTTTGTTTTTTTTATTTGGTTTTGTATGCTGCTTGTTTGTTTTCTCTAGACAGTCACTCATAAAAGTCATTTTTATTGTAACAGAGTTAAAAGGAGAATTTTTTTTCTTTTCTTTTCAGTTCAGCACCATAAAAGCAGCTCAATCAATAAGACTAAAGTCGAAGAAAGCAGACTTGATAAGAGAGGAGGGTAAAATGAAGCCAAACGAACTACTCAACAGGAGATGGAACTACCCAACAGGAGATGGAGTGGAGCAAAATCAAGTCAAAGAGTTGATAGCTTTGGATAACAGTGATAATATTAAATGAGTGTTCAGGTGGCAAAGTTGATATGTATGCAATAATTAATGATTATGCCTGGTGTAACGAGATGCAAACTGAGAGCCTACAGCGTTAATGCATGGTCCTCGAGATGAAAATAACAAAAGCATATTGTATCTCTCTCTACAATTTACTTTTAAAAAGCAAGAAGAGTGATCAGAATGAAAGCAAAGATTTTCAGTTCAGAAACCCAAGGGCCCGAAGGCAGAACACGTTCAAGCAGTTTGATATTGAAGAAGCAGCGATCATCTAGGAGTCTGTCGTCACTACGTTTGTATACATTATTTGTATGGAAGCAACATTATTTTTGAAAGAGCTCACTTTCATTTTCGCAAGGAAGAGGCTAGTAAAATCACAAAGAGCAGCATGAAGCACCTGTATTAAGGAACATTGCCAACTGCCAATATTCGTGATACTGCAGACTGGACTAAATCACAAAATCCTCTCACAAGTACCTCAAGTGCAAAAAACAAAGCACTGAAAAAGGCTTGTTGGGTGAATATCTGTAGAAATTACGATCTTGAAAGCAAAACACTACATAAACAGAACGTAAATGACCACTACTGAACGTGTGGATGAAGTTTACACCAAATGCCTTCACAGAGTTAGAAACACGCGGGGCCAACAGATGAACTGGTTCTGACATTCAGAGACGGAAGAAAAGGTGCATAAGGAGTGGGCGGGCTCATTTAACGAACAATCGATGTCCGGACAGCAACAAAGAATGTAAAAAAGTGCCTCAAATTAGCCTACTTTGCATCTGTATGCAAGACTAAGTCCATCTGTAAAGTCACTGAAGAGATGGTTCAGTCTTCATATCTGTAACTGAAAACCATGAAGAAAGCAGCACCTTAGACTCCGTGATTACAGATGATGAGTCACCATGGCACACTGCGCTTGTCTTTGAAGCAATACCTGTATCATTTAAAACTGAGTCAGGGGACAGACACATCCATTATGACTAAAGCAACTTGTGACAGCTTAAACAGAAAACCAAAGCTGAAACCAGTAACTACATCCTTAGTGAGTCCAGGCAGGGAAATAGTGACAAAAGGCCAGTTTATATAAAGAATACAGGTGCTTAAGGGTAAGGAAACAGTCAATTGTCATTTCAAAGTTGTAGTAGTAAAGTGAGTTGGTTAAAATTGGCTGAGCAGGTCAGTAGGAACTCACCTCAGAGTTATTCTGGACTTGGCAGGTGACCTTGTCCAGAGTGACATATAGAAGTGCTTTGTAGTCTCTAACAAATATATATTCACATGTTACAATAGAGAGGTCACTATTGACAATACTGTTAAGCTAAAGCTCTGGCCAGAGTTGAAGGAAGACAGTAAATAATTAAAAGGAGGTTTTTTTTAATACATTATCACATATGTTTAGTGTTCAGTGTGAATAACAGAGTCTCCAGTTTTCATTTGAAGACAGCCAGTGACTCGGCTGTGTGGACACACAGTGGAAATTCATTCCACCACCTGAGTGCCAGCACAGAGCACGACTCGGCACAGAGCACGACTCGGCACAGAGCACGATTGAGGGATGGTGGTTTCAGATTACTAGAGGCCCAAAGGCATCGTGGTGAAGAACAGAGTTCGATTAGGGCCTTTAGATAAGAAGGAGCCAGTCCAGTTAAAACTTCGTAGGTGAACGTTAGTCTTTGAAATTTGACGTGAGGGACTACAGTGAGCCAGTGGAGGGAACAAAGCATGGAGCAGAAGTGGGAGTCCTCAAAATAGCACCAGCAATAACTGAGCTCATAAATGATGGCCAGCCATTTTATCACCACTCCTCATCAAATACTCATTCCACTCATCCCAGAGGTGGAGGAAGAACTAAAATGAATGGAACTGTTGTATATATCAGGTACTGAATTAGGCATAGACTGTGCTAGGATTCCTCATCTACAGTACTACTGCAATGAGGGAGAGGACACAGAAGAGGAACGTAGCATTTGTGCTCTCTACATTAATCAGCAGGTTACAGAGGTACAAGAAGCATGGCCTTCTGAAATAAAACACAAAGGAATATATAGCTCAAACGTAGTCAGTTAAGTATGTGCAATAATAAACACAAAAATGCACACAGTAAACTAAATGTGTGGTTCATCTTTATCACATTAAATACAAACAATATATGTACCATTTAGATGTTACAGAGCTTTCTCTCTGTACCTCTGAAAATTTCTCAATTTGGAAATGCTTTCCCTTCACTGTGCTATGAAGCACCCAATGATGGGCATTAGTGTTGCTACAAGTAGAAATACTGAGAATACAGTCAAGCTAAAGCTGAGGCCACAGGTCTCATGGTCCATGGAGGAATTAAGGCCCCAGAATCCATCTGCTCTTCAAGGTCCAAGATCTAGGTCTAAGGTCTAGTCCCCCCATCATCTGCTGAATTGTTCAGTGAATCAACATATCTCCACTCCTGGTACTGAGAGAGGTCTTGGATCTCTGAGACCGTGATCCCCATAAAGACTTTAAAATGGCAAAATTCTGACTTCAACCAATTGAGCACCATGGTAGAGTAACTGTGTGTGGGGGGAGGGGATGGGTCTCATCTTGTGTCCAACACAATGCCATCTCATTGCGAAACTTATCCACCAGAAACCTTTGCTGACGCTGTAGTTGGGAGACTCCGTCCATGTAAAACAACTGCTCCAAGGATGACAAAACATGATTTTCATCTACACTATGCTGCTGCAATGTGAAAATCACAGTTATCCTTAACCCTAACTGCAAATATTACCAAATGGCAAAACTTGTCATTGGTGTACAACTGGAGCATTTTCTTTTAGGTTCCTCCACGCAACAGACGCTAGTCTTCAGGTAGGAGGTGTACCTGGTGAAACATTGCTTCTGTACTGTCAGAACCTTAACCTGACTATAATAAGCGAGCTATATAACCGAGTGGGAGGAGCCGATCATCCGATGAAAGACCTTCACGCATGAAGCAAATTCTCTACAGGAACAGATAGAAATCACTGGACTTGTGACAGAGCCAAATGACTATGCGTCACCAATGTAAAAAATTCTTGGAGTCTGAAAAGAGTGTTAACAATAACAGTCCCAGAGGAGCTCAGGATGCTGCTGGCCTTGACCAATTTTGTAGTGAGATGCATACCTTACCTATAATACCTCACCCACTGTGTTCTCTGAGTGACCCGCTTACAGCAGATGTGGTGTGGCTACAGGGCCTCCAGCAAAATTATGCTTTTTGGAAGGGGATAGCAGAGTTTCAACAGCACCCACACTCCATTATTTAAACCCAGAGTATCTAACTGTGGTCAGCACTGATGCAAGCAACTATAGCTGGAGGGGTGTGTTGCTAGTACAAAACATGAGGGCATCTTTAAGCCTGGTGCCTTTTGTTCATGAACACAGTAGTAAGACAAAAACACTTTTTTTCCAAATAGAAAAGGAGAGTTTCGCAAGTGTATGGCCATCAGAGAAATTCTATGACTATCTATATACACTGGAATCCTACAAACTGTTTACTAACCAAAAACAATTGGTGATATTGATTAACAACAAAGATCTGGACAGGGTGCCCCTGCGATTCCAGGGTGCCCCTCCATTCTGCCTCTACTGATTATTAATATCTGTTACCTGTGCATCATTATCCAATCGCTCTATCTGTGTATTGACCTGATTTGTGTTATGGTATATGTATTTACTTTTATCCATTTGGTTTTGGTTGTTCTATTGCAACAAACTACAGAGACTTTCACCACTGGACTGTCTGCTCGGTTTCCCCTTCCCCTGTCCCTTATGTTATGACTGTCTCTCTGCCGGACACATGACTACAATTTTGAATTGTTCTCTGCACTGACAAGAAAACACGAACATAGACACAATCGAGTACAGCTGTGCTGCTCTACTGGAAATCAGAAATGCAGTGTCACGCACCAACTCACGCTAAAAGCAATGCTACAAAATCACCAAAGGAAGCCAGGCTTCTTCAGATTCCGGGGCTGGATGGACTCACCCTAGCAGCTCTCAGGGGAGGAGACAGAGGAGGCAGTGTGACTAGAAACACAAATGCTTGACAAACCAGATGGACCTACTCAGGCTCAGAATGACTGCATAGCGAGAGATGAGGGAATGCTGTATTGTTACAGTAAGTACAACGGGGCTTCATGATAGCAGTTCGGTTCACTTCCACACAGACAGAAATTAGTTGTGCAGGAGGACTAGAAGTGGTGGATTGTATTGTAAATGTACATAAAACAAAAGTTGGTGCATGAATGCTTCTGTTGTTACTGTCCACTGCTATGCAGTGGTGCAACACATGTTAATGTTGTCCCCGCTATTTACCAAGAGAACTTTCTTTTCTTCTGTGTTCATGCTCGGAGTTTACATCACGAAAAGAGAAGTTGCAAAGGGAGCACTTTACAATGCAGTCTGCTCACTTCAAAACAAACATCCTGAAATTTGTATTATTGTTACAAGCAACTTCAACCACGTAAATATGAGGTATATCCTCAAGATAATGTTTCTACAAACACAAAGGCAGTGTAAAGAGCCACGCCCTGCTCCCACCTTGGACAAACCAATCACACCTGGGTGTTGCTGCTGTCCATGTATCACCTGCTGCTTAAATGAGAGGAATCTGACACAGAAATCTACACAGGCAATAAAGCTACATAAGCAAGGGAGAACTCTTCTGCAGGTGAATCTGTGCAGGTCCTGACAGCATTCATAGATATGCTCAAGGCGTACACCCACCAGCTAAATGATCTTCGCATACATCTTTAATGTTTCCCTGGCACAGGCCACTCTGCCGACCCGCTTCACACCAGCCATCATCACTCCAACAGCAAAACCTCCTCAGTCACATGCCACCCTGTTGCATTCAGCCCAGTTGTCAAATCACTCTTCGGTTATTCTTCAAAGGCTAAATGGCCTGTCTTTGTCGCCGATGTGTCTAAAAAAAAAAGTCCAGGAGTTCTTGGCAGACAGAGGTTCTTAGTCATTTAACAGCATTCTTATCATTTAAACAGGAGAAATAAAATTGTCATAATAGCTAGTATGAAGACTGATATTTTAGAGAGAATCCACCAAGGACATATGGGCTTAACACAAAACAGAAAGAGATGCAGAAAGAGATACAGGGGTACTGTGTGGTGGCCCCCCATTAACAAAGACATAGTGTCAAGTTATCTATACTGCAGTACACACAAGCCTAGCCTGCACTGAGAGACACTCATTACCATGCCTGCGCCTGAACTCCCATGGTAGAAATGAATAACTACTGTGCAAATCATCTTGTTGTCATCAATTACTCTTCACAATGATTGGAAATGTTGGATCTCACACATTCATCAAGTAATACAGTTACACAGAAGCCGTTTAGCGTCTTCGCTTGGTTCGGCATTGCACGAGAAATTGGGATGGACAATGGACCACAATTCAAATTCCAACAGGATGTCATGCTATCCACAAGCTAACGGTATGGCAGAAACAGCAGGGGGAAATGGCAAAGCCATCCTCATACAGAAGGATCTTGCACTAGGGTTACTCAGCTTCTGAGACAGAGTAACCGAACAAACAAAAGACAGTCTGACCCTCACAATGAGGCCTTGTAAGGAGAAACAGATGGCAGTTCAACTGAGGGAACAGTCCACTGAAAATCTCACTAATTCAGGTCCAAACAGAATCCTATGCAGTGTGAACCCAGTACAAATAAAACTGGACCTGTTGTAGCCCATTCAGGGCGCATAGTAGAACTTGCAGTTAGATGTAGTTATTAGGTGAGAAAGCATTCTTATAGAAGTCCATACACCATACGCTAGTCCATATTGCTATTAGCCTGGATAACTAAAAAAAAAAAATAAAATCCAGAAATGCGGCAATTGTAAGACAGTATGTATCAGTGTATTATTTACTTTATTTTACTGGAAACATTTTAATTTGGCTCACACTGTTTTTTTCGCCAGTTCTGATTCCTAATCATTTTCTTTAGGGGGGAATGTACTGCTTTAATGTACTGCAGGAGCAGGTGCAGCCGTTATACTGTGGCCTGTAAATAAAATATTATAACAGGAGGTTAAGATGCACAATCATCATGCTGTTTCTTTCTCTCTTCTAAAAGAGGCCAAAATGGAACCTGACATATGAAATATACGTGTTTGACAATTTTTGTTTGCATATGTTGACATGTATAAGGACTGGAATTCATCTTCTAATGAACAAAACTTACAAAAGACAAAAAAAAGCCATTTTATTCAGACACACTCTGAAGGTAAAGCATCACATTTTGGAGGCCAGTTTTTTTTTCCCCAGTTGAATGAAAACTTTTAAATTTCTCGTTATAATGACACAATTATTCTCCATCTGTCCATGTGGTATCTTTGATTCCCTGAACCCATTTGGAAAGTGTAATTAGTAAACCCGGTCCAAAACTCTAGCAACTCATTTGAATGTAAATGGAAAACTCAAATTTTGTTTATTAAAAAAGAAAAACAATCTGTTAAGCTGGTTGATTGATCATTGACCATTACAACATATCCACTCATTGGACTCTTTATCTAGTATACATTACTTTTGCCAGGTTAGACCACTTTTTTTCCCCTTCAGAACTGCCTTAATTCTAGGTTCAACAAGGTGCTGAAAACATTCCTCAGGGGATTTGGTCTATACTGGCATGACACACAGTTGCTACACATTTGTCAGCTGCACATCCATTAATATAAATATCTCTTTCCATCACATCCTAAAGGTGCTTTATTGGATTGAGATCTGGTAACTGCAGAGGCCATTTGAGTACAGGGAAATGTTGTCATCTCAACAACCAGTTTGAGTAGATTTGAGATGACATGGTGTTATTCTTTTGGAAGTATCCATCAGAAGATGTGTACAAGGCAAGATGGAATTATACTATAATGTTATAATACTTTCCAATATAACTATATTCTTATAGTCAACACCAAACTTAAACTCTTCAGGCCAGGTAATGTTTTTGCAATTTTCTATTGGTCAATTTAGGTGAGTCTGTGTGAACCGTAGCCTCAGTTGCTTGTCCATGTGATTGACTGATTTAAATATTTGCATTAATAAGCAGCTGAAGAGTCCCTAATAAAGTGACCAGGGAGTGTATTTTTTAGTCTCAGTGGTAATTTGATTACATGTTCTTGAAAACAAGATAAAGAGTTTCAGTCTGGCTTTGTGGCTTCAAACTTTAAAGGCCATGAGTGTATAGTACGTACACAGAGACCAACATCTAAAAATCCTCCTATGTTCAAAAACACTGGAAAGACCCCTATTGCATCTGTCCCCTGCCTGTTATTGGCTGGTCTCCCACAGCAGTGAATTTAGAGACAGCCACTGCTGTGACTTTGAACCTTGTTCTCTGACCTTGTCCACCATCAGCACCCGTCAGCGGTCTCACATCATGCATGCCGAGCTGAGAGCATTGCTGGAGAAAGGTGAAAGGTTTGACTGGAAGGTTCATTCTGCATGACACGTGCTTTGAAGAATGACTGCAGATGATTTTCCTTAATTTACTCCTGTTTTCCCTGCCTGCGGTTGCATGCTGGTTTAATTAATGTTTCAGAATCTCATGCCCTGATCACGTTGTCCGATATGTTTGCAGCCTATTCCCAGCTCCCACAGAGCAGTCGCACCCTAATTCACACTTTCCATTCCTCATCAGGTCCCGTTTCTCTCTAGGACATCATGCAGGAGAGAGTTCTGTGTGTGCATACCTCACATGTCAAAACAAAGAGTTTGTGTCAGAGCTGACGCTTACATTTGCAGTTGGAGATCAAGCACATGAAACAAGGAAGTGAAGTCCTAATTACGACAGCCTGCTGGGAGAATGAGAAGGGGGATGAAGGCCAACGCAGTAGATGTGCCAAAGGTGACAGGATACATGTAGCTCACTGTGGGCTCTCACCACTTGAAAGAATCAACATTCAACCCAAAAACAATTGTGAATAAAGGGATAATGCCCATATTAGACATTAAAAGTATTTAAAAGTCTTTTACACATTAAGTCATTGGATGATGACTCAGTGGTTCAATAACTTGAAATCCTTCACTTGCTAATTTATGTGATCAAATGACAAGTACTAAGTGTCTGAAATTACTGTAGTGGTCCCCAGTCTGTCTGTAAACAATTGCCATCTAAACAATAAGAAACAATTGAATTTATCAGTGCCATGAAGATCCTTTTGGACTGATGGAGAATTTGTAACATATAAAGTCTAGTAAGAGAAAGACAGTGAATTCTCCTTCTACCTTTAAGAAAAGAAGCACAACATCTCTTAAAAGCTTTGAGGGGAGTGAGGCTGGGACACCGGTGCTCACTGGTGAGCCTCCTGGAGGTGTCATAGACTTAATTCAGTGAAATACTGGTGAAAGGAGCTGCAGGTGAAAGCTCTGATGGATTGGCATAGGATATTTTACACATTATCCTGTGTATAAGTGTAATTATGTAAAAGAAGACAATAAAAAAGGATGCAGAATCATGTAGATCTTTTGATAAGAGCTATACATCACTATCCCTCACCCCTTGCTTAATTATTCCCGTTTCCTTTTTTCTTCCTCTGTAGGAGGCAGAAATATACAGTGGTGAGATGTTAACTTGTCTCCCTATCACACTTGTGGATGTTTGTATTCCGCTGCCACTCCTGGATCTTGATAAAATACTCAAAACATTTGGCAGAGGAGATGTTTGTACATGGTTTAGTGATATGTTGGCACATAAACAACATTGCTGAACAAAGACTCTGGGGAGGAGGAGAGGGACGGGAGATCAAATATTCTGCACATTCTTTGCTTATCTGGTTCTTGACAGCAATATGATTTATTCCAAAGCCGTCATTCATGTTTCCTGCTGAGAATGAGACTTTGATCATCACATTCCTCACTTGTGACCTGTACTGAATCCTTTCATTGGTGACCTATATTAAATCCTTTTTGTACCGAGGTTCATGTCTGCAGCTGATGCCCAGTTTGCTCATGAGCAAAACTTCTTTCGGATACTTTTAAATCCCTGATCAACAGACGCAAGACTTGATGAGACTGTCATCACAAATCATATTGACTGTTTAGTGATCTTTCTGTTATCTTAAAAATGCACAGTCTGGGTGTGTTGTGTAAAACTATTTGCACAAGCTGTGGAGAACCTGAGCCTCACCACAAACCTTTCAATGTACATCTGTCACTCACTTTTGTACACAAACTTTAAACTATAGAATCAAACACAGCTGAAAATAAAATACTTTTCGTACAATTGAAATAAATGTTAACCTTTGCAACATGATGTTGCAAAGTCAGTCCAAATTTTTCAACAAAGTAAAACTACCACAAAACTAACCAAAAACATAGCCAGAGCAGCGATGACTGGGTATAACTGCACACATTCACCGCTGGTGCCACACACTGACGCCAGTTCCACATTCATATTTGACAGCTTGTATTTTTGTAGATACACATCAAGTTTGGTGATGATATGACTCTCCATTACTGACTTTTAGCTGTATGGCAACCATAGTGTATTTAAAAAAGTCAATGTATATTTAAATTACCTTAGGAAACCAACTAGACTGTTTCTAGTCTCATATTTAAAATGAATAAAAGAAAACCCTAGGCTCAGTTTATGGATTGAGTGATTTCTTGGACATCAAATACCTTTTTAAATGTTATAACACCCCTTATTTGCAACAATGCACCAAAGTCCATAACGGAATGTTCCCATCATGAAAATTATTTGCTGAAAAATAGCTGTGTAGACTGAATACGCAAACCATGGAAGAGGTGAATAGAGAAAACCACAGAAAAGTTGAATAGAGCATTTTCCCAAAGTCCAAGGACTAGTTCAACAGGTGCATTTTTTTAATTAATCAGCATCAGCAGCAAGGCAGAAGGATTTATGAAACTTTGGTTTCATAATAGAGTTTTCATTGACCTGCATGTAAACTTCCATTAATAGAGTTCTCATTGACCTGCATGGAAAACAGACCGTTTTCTCAATATGTTTATTATGAGATATTTGTATTCAAAATATTTTTTAGAACCATCACCATAGCACCACCAAAGCCCCCCCGTACTGATGGACAGAGTATATTTACTTTGCTAATTACTAAATACTTTACTAAAGAGTGTTTTGACGATGTTTTGGATAATCTAAGGTGATTATTATTATCTATTATGAAGACAAATTTTGAGAAGGTTGGGTGAAAGTCCTAGAACAATTTATATAAACACTTGCAAAGCCAAAACTGTATTTTTCAGCTGCATGATTGTGTCCAATTACATGATCTGTGCAAGTGATATTTTTTTGTCCATGTTGAAATCAGAAATAGTGCCACACACTGGCCAATTATTATGAAACTTTATATGCTTGTGGAAAGTCACTCCCAGTACAGACCAAGTTTCATGTGGATTAACTGATGATAAGCCAATCAAATGGTCATTGAACTTTTTGGCTAATCACGGTTGTCTTTAGGAATCCTTCAAAGTTTTTTTTTTTGTTTTTTTTTATTCTTGCTGCAACAATTCAGGAGTTACAGCTATTTAACCAAGCAAAGCTCCAAGACTATTGATTGACATGTGACAGCTATATTGTTTGCAAATGTCAACACGTTTTGAACAGCATTTAAATATCATCCTTTCCAGAATATTTTGTTACCAGAGTTGTGCTGATTGGACAGGAATTTCAGAAAAAGTATGGAAAAAGAAGGTCTTGCATATTATACAAATTACAAAAAAAATCTGTAGCAGCAGAAATTGATGAGCAGAAACAGAAAAAAACCCATCAGTGTCAAGAAGGGTCCTACACTAGGTGCTTGGATCCTTAACAATGTAGAACAGAACGCATATTGACAAGCATGAGATATATTCTGTTAGGCTGACTGATAATAAAGTTCCAATGAGACCAAACCCAAATCCCACACATGCATTCAGAGCAGACTCACAAAAGCAGAGTAATTATCCCTAGGAAAAAGAGAAACTTCCTTTTAGGAAGTTGGATTATACAGTTGCATCCCACCCTTTTGATTTGTTGAAACATCCAATTGCCTGGCTGATTTTGAAAAATAAAACCGTAAAAAAAAAAAATAGATGAAATAAGGTATTTAAAAGATAAATTAGCCTCTAAAGCATGAAACCACTATCTGACAATACATTTTCTGATTTCTAGGGTTTGTGCCTCTCCATCTATGCTTTTTGAGCATTAGTACTTACGTGGTGTGTAACCATGATGATGCCTGTGCTGGCAGCTGGTTTTGTCAGAACTCCCATGTCCAAACTCTCTTTATCAGAAATGTCACAACTTGCCAAACCAAATTAATGGAAATGGTGATTTGTCCAGCAGTTAAGCACATGGTGTCTCTCGTTAAGGGTGTAATTAAGCTCCAGTTGGGTATCATTCTGCACTTGGACAGCTGAGATGCCATGGAGGTAAATGAGGTGTGGATTTTTTTACATTTTGTCCATGAAAACCTCTTAAATATTTGACAGAATTAATGCAGGCATTCAGAACACAAAACATCCTAATTACACTGGTCTGTTTGCCTAAGGAAAGATGTGCAGGTGAGACAAACTAAATGTAATTAAAGATGTCATTAACAAATAATATTAAAGGTATGTAGTTATAGTATTGAGGAAGAAGAGACAGCATATGGGAGTATAATGTGCATTAGAAACAGGAAGTATGGCTTAAGCTTCTTATGTTCTGTAGTTTGAGTACATAAAGAACTCCTCTTCAAGCCTCCAGAGTGGCACTAACACCTATTCATCTCTCACACATTCCTCTTCCATTATAATGACATGGCTGACCTGAGAACAGCTACATAGCAAGAATTTGCATTTGCAAACAATGAAATTTTCAGAATACAAACTGTATGAAAGAAAGCTGTTAATACAAATGTATCTATTGTTATTCTACCATGATGTTGACATGTCCACAAAACAATTTACAGATGCAGAGAGACTCAGGGCTTGGACTTGTTTTTTTTCTTGCTAATGGTGGCTGGCACACCAAGTAGGAGCCACTTCTAGATACGCATGCCTAATCATATTCAACATTTTAACAATTTATATTTTGAAAAAATCAGTTTGGCCAGCAACCCACTTCAGCCTGTGCCATCACCTTGCCACATCCATCTAAAACATCACTATTTACATGACAGCCCCCTTTGAAAACATTATATCACTAAAACCGTGCTCCTAATTGGTTCATGCAAAGCGCAGTGGCTCCGTGGTGCCACCGGAGCTGTGTAATTATACCTGTTAACAAAGGAGATTGTTTGCATGCACACCAGTGGGCCATATGGCGGAGAACAGCTCCTGGAGCGGAGGCTGCTGCTTCTGCTATTGTTGCCTCTGAGAGGAAACACCACAGCCAGCTGTTGCGATATGTGCTAGTCAGTGCTGGCGTGGACGGGCCTGAATAATTGACGAGCAGTTAGCCAAGAGTTGGGCTCTGCTCTGCAGTGTGGCATTCATATCCTGCAGAAGGCATAGCTTCTTAGACCTACCGCAGAAGGATTTTTTTCACACCATGTAGCTTCAGTCTCTTGGAAGAAGAACATCTTCTGAGTTTATTTTAAATTAATTTTGCTATCTTCATCTGTCAGATGTACAATGCTGCAGTGAAAGCTTTGTGGAAATTTACATTTAAATACTATTACAAATTCTAGTACAACGTAAAAGATCATTGTGATTTTTTTCTATTGTTATATTTGAAAATTTGCATAATAAATGCCATCCCCTTGCTGCTTTATTGAAATAAATATACTTTTTTCAGCAAATCAATTTGATTAAAGATATCAAAAGTTCAATGACAAAGGAAACTTTGCAACAACATAGAGACCCTATAATTAAAATGCCCTAAAACATTAAAACTACAATGAAAATATATGAGTATAAATGTTAAAGTCAAAATGTAAAAAAAGTTTGAGATTCAGAAAAGTTTGAAATTCAGAAAGAGGCAGATTGATTTTTACACTACCTTTCATAGCCTTTCACCCCACCATAGTTGGAGCATAAGTTATTACCTTGTCTTCTCACAAATGTCAGGCATATATACTGTGAGGCTGCAGTCCAGCATCCTGGTCATTTTTCACCAGCATTCTCATAGCCTCTGGAGTTCCAAATAAACAGGTCATCAACTCACCAAACCTTGCCCCTCCAGCTCCTGGGTCAAAGAACCACTTACCACATTTGGAGGGACTATAAATAACAGGGCCAGTAAAGCTGGATTTTAATATGACTACAATTAAATCAGAGGAAAGACCACGGACGTTGAAAAGATCAAAAGTTCTTCACATCTTTGTTATGGTGTTGGACTTGAAACTTTAGTTATGTATGGGACTACATAGGACAGGATGAATATGTGTTTACAGGGTTACAACAGCTGGTGTTTGGAAGTGGGATAATGTGATGTGCTTATTTACCTCACAAATTATGTTTAAATGAATATGTACTGCAGTCATTAACAGGTGATTTGCTGTTGTAACAGTGTTGTTGATAGTGAAGATATACATATTTTTTCATTTATAATCTATTTTTCCGTTTACTAATTAAATGCTACAGTTGTGAATTAAAATAGTCTCTGCATTACCGTACCACATGGAAACTGAGATTTAGAGCAGAGGTTTTTTGCTGGTCCATGACAGCAGGTGTCCTGGTAAAAAGGATCCAGGATGGCTCCTGTTCCTCGGGGACTGGGTGCAGAATCACTGATATGATACCAAGAGCAGGTTTTATTTTACAGATCACTGACTTTGAAATTTTAAAGGAGGGTTAGAGCTGTAGGAGATGTTAGAAAATGTATAAATAATTTAATAATTCATAATTTAATTAAACAGTGTATTTAGGATTGTACCATTCAAATTCCACATAATGTAGAGAAAACTGTCAACAACTTAAAAATTATTTGGTTGTAACAATCTGGAATTCACTGTATATGTATGCAAAATAGAGCGGTCATTAAAATTTCACTCCATCAGCAGTCCATTATCAGCTGTTTTGTAGGAGTCAGGGGTTAGTAGCGGTCATCCTTAAATCCTTGATGGGTCAGTGAGGAGACCCAACCCAGAGAAGGGGCACTGGACCCAGCAGACACTATGACCAGAGCAGTATTACCCTACATTGTTAAAGGGGTGTTAATATTATGTGGGGGTAGTGAGTACTAGGGTGTCAGATATGCTCAGTGGTTCCCTCTTTGATAAGCTGCCATATTACAAAGAATAGCCTTAATGAATTAGGGATTATAACTGTTCATTGCAGGGTAGGCGACTACTTCAGTGAGTCAATTCTGTTCATAAATGTTACCTGAAATTACTGCTAATATGGAGCTGAACGTGTAGTTGCTGGTACACAGGCTAAACACTTTCCCCATCATAAAGGACCAAGAATGTCCAATTGCAAGTGATCTAAAAGACAGAGTAAAACTTTACTGTGCATAGTTTCAATTGACTTATCTATGAACAGGAGGTAAAGGGACTTGCTGGATGATATATTCTAATTGGAAGAGCTTCCTGGGCCTTCTCGTTTTGTGACAGGAACATTCAAAGAAACATTCATAGTAGTTTTCTGCAGTAAGTTTCCTGGACTATAATAATTGGTTCCTCTCTTTCACTTTGCAGTTGACATCTGCATGTTGAAACAGGTCAAGGCTTTAGTGCCATTTACTTCTTTCTTCTTTGTTTTATTCCCTTCAAGTGCTCATTCATACCTATTGAACAAAGTTCTGAGTTCCAAACACTACTTGACTATAGGACCCAGGGGAAATCAGTCACTTCCTTGTGAATAAAGAGATTGGGTTGGTGTTAAAGTGCTGAGAGCTGAAGGGTGTGGGACACGTGGAGGCATGTGGAGGATCAATAAGCAGGGCTTATCCCCCTGGCTCACTGATCCTAAGGTCAGCTGGGGAGCAATGCACTGCTGTGATAAAAAATAAATAAATACATAAAATAAATAAAGAAATGAGGGGGAAAAAAAATACCTTGTTGAGAGCACACAATCACTCAGTTATGATAAAGACCATTGTCTGCACATGTCTATTGTGTCTCATTAATAATTACAAGTTGGGAGATAAGAATATTTACGCTTGGCTCACAAAGCAACCAGATAGTGAGGGCTTTGAAAGTTACTTCTTATCAAGGTTCCACAATTCCTGCTGACAGGTGACTTCAAAGGTGAAGAATGTTCTTGTGTTTAACAGATGCCTCAAAACTCTAGGAAATGCTTCTCATGGTGTAAACCTAACTATTAGTGTGAGGAGTTTGAGTGTGTTTAATAACCACTATCAGTAGCCTGACCTCTCCCAGCCTCCCAATTTAAGCACTGATCTTGTCTACATGCTGTATGCAAACTTGGATAATTGCCCACAAACTGAAATGTTTATTGTTGTCTTAGTGTCAACATGGGTCATTGGCCCAGCCAAGCATGTCTGCTGACACAAATTAATATGTTTTTTGAGGCTTAGAAAAAAACCTCTGTATCGCACTTGAAACATTAATGTTGACTTAACCAAGCAATAAAAAACTTTCAGACTGCAGCCATGCTTATATAAATACAAAACAGCCAGTGTAAGAATGTGAGCTCCTTCAACAGTATGAACAGCACAGTTTTAAAGTATACTGTCCCAACCACAAGCACACTGTCAGTGCAGCTGGTACTGGAGCTGGATGTTTGATATTCTTTGACAGTATATAGTTTACATGCAGAACAACGCCCCCTTATGGCTGATAAACAATAGACTTGGTCAAGAAGAGCACAACAGGTAACAGCAGCAACAATAGAAATCCACCTCTTTGTGCAGCACCAGTACAACCTCAGCAGAAGTTTAGAAGCTGTAGCCTGAAGTGTCCTGAGATTAGGGATGAAGAACCCATCCATGAAAGTGCTCAGGAGGAAGTATGGAACTTACAGTCAATCCCACCCAAAGTGTAGGAAGCGCACTGTGAATAGTGTGATGATTAATTGGACGGGAGTAATAGGGGAAGTGTGGCAGTTAGCCAGCATGCTGGAACAAGGCTGTTCAAGTGCCGCTACAGCCACTTGGACTCGTGTCTATAAAACTTTCTCTGATGTGCAATCAGACAAGCATAGCAGAACTGGGAGTCTATGAAAGCTGAAATGATTGGTTCAGCTCTTTCTGATTGGACTGTATTGCAGAGAGCACTCGAAAAACAAAGCATACTGATAACACATGTAGGACCTTCTGTTTATTATGCCGTAGATCTTCTCTCATGTGATGAATTTGATCCTACGGGGAGGCCCATCATATGAACTCGCGAGACAAGGTTTATCCAATTTGTGAAGTGGTACCACTTTACAATAAGTACATCTTTATAAAGGGTCTGTGAAGAATTAAAAAATTAGTTCAATAACAATTAATTAATCATTAATAAGCACTTATCAAACAAAATAGTAAGGGCAGCTGTGACCTTTTGACCTGTATTTTGTTAATTTAGTAATTTTATATGTTGAGGTAGGTCAGAGTAGGACTGATGGTGGTTAAACCTTTGTAACTTAACAAATATCCAAAGATGACAGATAGAACACTGACTGATGGAGAAGACAAAGTTATAAAGAGGTAATTAAGAAGCTGTGCTTAATAACCACCGAGATCCGATGTTTAACAGTATGGATGAAAATAAAATATGATAAGATAATCATTTATTAGTTCCACAGCGGGGAAATTGCAAATGTGAGTTAGTTGGTAAATAACAAAATATTATTCGGTAACCAATAGTTCTCTGTTGCCCTTTTATACATAAGCGCTTATTAGTCATTTTTACATTTTTTTATGACCCAATAACCATTAACTAATCTCGTCTGTAACTGTCTGCTTTATCTACTTATCTAGCCCAGCTGCTCTGATTGTTATGTGACCATGGCTTACTTCAGCCCTTCAGAACTAAATGTCCAACTCCTGTCTGTAGCCCACCAGTCTGAGATGGAGACCATGTGCTGTCTGTATCCCACCAGCTGCCAACTCAAGAATCTCATGAGAACCCCATGAGAACCCCATGAGAACCCCATGAGAATACTTCAAAGACCTTCTACTTCTGCTGGATCTTTCTCTTCCCGCCACAGAATGCAAAGCTCACTGAGGGAGAGGAGGGACTCCTGTGAGGAAAATAGTTTAAGAAAAGGCAAAGAGAGAGAAAAAAAGCGAAAATAAAGGCCAAAAATAGAGCAACCATTAAAAACCCCTATTTGTGGCCACCACTTTACAAAAGTTCTTTTAGGAAAGGTTAGGCAAGGTGTGGGTGGTATCTATCCTGGCTTTTAACTATCAGGCATGGCTTGAAGTCTATCTGCACTAAAAGGTCCAAATCAAAACTGGGAAGTCACTGCTAATGTTATCTTGGCTTTTTAGATTGAAGCCCAGTGTCATGGAACATAAAACCTCAGGCAAAGAAAGCAGGTCCCTGTCATTATTTCATATTTGTAGATATTGGAGACATTAAGCAAAATGAATTATACACCATATAGATAATGAATAAAATTAGAGGTGTGCTTTGCAGAAGCTAAATTAGAATCAACAACAATCCATATGGGTTTTTTTGCTAATATTTTCCAGTATTTTTGTACTCAGTTTGACATTTTAGAATCAACATTTAATATGCGACTGTCACAAATGAGGTACACCTACATAAACAACAGACTATGGAATAGGTAAAAAAAATTGCAACCTAAATATCAGATGTCTTAGGAAATAAAACCGTATTGTTAAAGTCTAAATCTGCCAGAGACAGAAAACCGGCAACAGAGTCCTTGTAATTTGAACCTCAGCATATTAGACAGTCATGGCAAGGGAGAAACTACAGGTCATCACTCCAATACGTATCATAGCTCTCCCATTTATAAAGCATTTTCAACCAAAGCCAGTAAGCAAAACCAGTAGGAGGGTATTGGGTACCAAGCATGAAGCTCATCACAAAGCCAGTAATATGGTCACAAGTCTTTTCTTCTTCATATCGACAGCATTATTTTTTTAAATGAAAGCCGAGAGCCCTTAAGCCCAAATGGCCTGTTTGAGCCATCTTGAGGTTTGGTCTATGGGTTATGGATTGGTCTTGAGGGTTGGTCTATGCTTCCGGAGTGGTGTTCATGTCCTACAATAACTGTTCAAAATGTGCGATTCCAAGATGAGCTGTTCTGCAGACACAAAGCAACACAGATCATAAATATTTCATAACAGTCCCATCTCAAACATGATTTATAGTTTAATAAAGTTAGCCCGGATCATTAAAAGTTGATCAGAACTATCAGAAATTTTTAGCTCAGCCTTCTAATTAGTATCAGATATTCTCAATTCACATTAACATCCACTCAGTTACTTTATTAGAAGCAGTTTTATTGGTAAACTTCGTAGGTATACAGCTCTAGAGTAATGTCATAAACAATATATATATATATATATATATATACACACAGTAGACTGGTGTCAATTGTCAATTTATGACTGCAGGATTGGCTGTTGGCTGGATATTTTAGAATGATGAGCGACTCTCAAACCAGCAGTGACAGACACACAACCACAACAACACTGCTGAGTGAGCTCAACACCCACAACCATGCCACTACCATTTCTGTGGTAAAACCGTGTTAAGAACGGTCCACCACCAAATCTGTTCAGCGGTTGTTCTGTGGTTAGGAACTGTGACCAGTGTAGGAGAGGGCTGACAAATTCTGCATGTTAATATGCATTACAAATGTAACCTACATGTAAAAAAATGCATCTTAGGTGTTCCAAATTAAGGTCAGTGTTTCTAATGAAGTGGCTGGTAAGTGTTTGTAGGAGGAGGCCAGGGGTAATATCGTTTCACCTTACTTTAACTGATTTTCACTACAATTCTGTAATAACCAATCATAGCAGAGGAGAGTGGAGAGATTTAAATTCTGCTGCCTTACTTGCAGTGTCCTCTATGTCATGATATGTTTGGTCACATACAATTGAGCCCTTAATCAATAGCCACTACCCGTCGAGAGGCAAAACAATTGGGTGGCAGGACCAGAGAGAGTCACATCCGTAGTGATACGAGAGGTCAGAGGTTCCATGAGGACTGGGTCACATGACTACAGATTACAGGCAGGGTCTCAATCGCCTCGGTGACTCTCATGAAGGACTCTGAGGTTATTGATGGCTCTCCACTCTGGAGGGGCGTGAATGCATCTGTGCGTCTCTGAGCAACGGTGCCTTGCTGACTCACTGCAGACCACAGACTCTCCATTTCCTCAGAAAACACTCCGTTTTAAATGGTTGCGACCGATTACCACCGCCTTGTTTTTTTTTGCAGAAACCATGAAGCTGATTTGTACTTATTGAGGGTATCAGCTGTGGGTGGGGGAATGTGAAATGCCACAATAACAGCTACAGCACCAAAGTTTGCCAAAATGTTTTGTTATTACTTTATTAATTATTATTATCATCATTATTATAATCATTATTCAAGTTTAGATGCATCAGACATCTTTGCCATCTTTGTTGAATCTTTTTGCATGTAAAATCCTACAACACAAAGTTAAGGTGGCAGTTGAAGAAAACGAAAATAAAGAAATTCTAAACCATCATCTATGCACTGTAACTGCAGCAAAAGTGTAAAAACAATAACATTCTAAAAATAATAGTTAAAACATTTACATAGTTTCGCCTTCTGCGTTGACCAGGGGCCAAACGGGCTTCCAGGCACAAACAAATACTCCTTTGTGTTTCAATGTTGGTGAGGCCTTGCACAAGGCCTTCCATAAAAAAGGCACAATCTTGTTTGCTTATTACAATGCAGTACCTGTTCATAGTCCTAGCATGCTAATAAAACAATCTTTCTTCCTTGGCATTAAACAGAATAACTGAAGTGCAAGCGTTAAGATAATTACAAAATTAAATTGAAAGACTGGAGAAAAATCCTTATGTTATGTAATACCCAACTGTATAAATGTTCCAATGAAAAGCAACAGTTCATAATTATTTCAGTTATTTTCCAAGAGGCTTTTGCAGTTAAGCAGCATCATAAGGCGATAAGTAAGGATCTGTGAAATACAGTGATGTCCTTGAGACATCCAGAGCACCTCTCCTTCTCTCGCTCTCACCTGCCCAGTTCATATAAATAATATCTGTGGGTAGCCAAGCAAGACCAGATCACTGAGCCCATGGCCAACACAATGGAACTGTGGGTAGGGGAAACGCACAGTGGAACAAAACAGAGTACACACATCTCGAAGCTTCTGGCAAACAAAAACATGACCTGTTGTGGATTACTTGGAGGTTCCTCCTCAGTTGAGGAGGCGGAAACAAAAAGAAAAATGCACACACATGCCTGATAACCTACGATGATGATCTGATAACCTACAATGATGATCTGATAACCTACGATGGCGATCTGATAACCTACGATGGCGATCTGATAACCTACGATGACGATCTGATAACCTACGATGACGATCTTGTAACGTTTTGGTATAGTACATTATTTTCAAAATAATCAATACATTTTTGGGGAAAATGTTTGATCAGTAAGAGCCTGTGATTTCTTCCACATAATAGAAAGTAGAGTTGCAGAGGGAGTGTGAAGTGTACCTTAGCACAGTATAACAATGTCATACCTCTCTAAGAAAAGCTTCAACAGAAGGCACCTAAAAGATGTGCAACGCTGACAGCAGCTCATCTGTTTCTGAGCATAATGCAGAGTAATTGGCAGATGTAATTTTCAAGTTTCCTATAGGAAACTGGGAAGGTTTTCCTGTACTTTCTTCAACAGAAGTCACCATGTTTGAAATGCTCTGGACAAGGGTGGGGGTCAGGGGGTGTCGAGGGCAGTGCGTTTGGGATCTAAAGAAATTCATTCATATCTCCAGCACACCTAAATTAGCACATAAAGCCTCATCAATTACTCCTGAATTAGTTCAATGCCCGTAGACAAATACCGGGAGATCATTACAACCTATTTAATTCTAAAGCAGGTGTAGATGAATAACATGATGACAAAATCATGAAAGCACAATGCTTGGAATGGATAGTGCCTTTGGTGGCTAAAGAGAAGGGTATATACGTTTTTCTCCGTTCCACTAAAAAAAACAAACAAAAAAAAACACAAATATGGATGATCGTATCTCTACTATTTATGTGAAAGAAAAAAATCATTAGCAGATGTTTGCTTCATTACCTTGTTTGCTACATTTGCAAATGTAAACTTTTTCCGAGCCTAGCTCAAGACCCATATTTAGATGCAAGTTCAATGTTGCATATCAACATATCAGGTAGAAAATGCTTTGTACATTATATCAGGCACTGGTAATATGATTATTCCTATTAACAAAAGAAAAAAATATTTTTCCCATTCCTTCCCAAATTTCTAGAGTGATGATTCAGTTTGCATCCCAGCAACTAAGGCAGCAGCTAAACATGTCTTGATTATGGAATTATGTAAAAATAGTTACCCAATCCTATTACTTGGAGGACAAAAAATATATTAATGAAAAGGAACTAGGTCATGAGATAATTAGTATAACGTTAACCAGAGAGAGAAAGGCCTAAACTGATGTGTCTTTGCCTATTTTATCCATATACATTCCCTGAGGATGTTTGTTTTGAGGATGAAAGTCACTTACGCTGTTGCCATAGTGACAGAGGACTGGCATGTCTACACACTCTTTGCCACGCATGCAGAGTCCCACATCCTCGCTTTGCTCAAAACCAGGTAAGAGAACTTTCCAGAAGGCTGGGAACAGCCCTGGCGTAACTAACAGAATTCAGTTTGAGTAGATGTACCCAGCTTACTGAACTTCTTGGTCAAAATTGCTGGGTTAAAAGAAATAACAACAATGGAAAAAAATCTAAATTGAAAAGCTACTTGTACCATTTTCCTCAAAAGCAGTTCTTTTTAAAAAAAAAAAAAAAAAAAAAAAAAGTGAAAACAGCCAAGAACTTCTTGTGTCTGAACTCTGATAGAAATGCTATGGTGACTGAAGATGCTGAGGCACCAGGAGCCATCTTGGCACATATAGAGCAAAACAATACAGAAGTCTGGGTATTTGTTCGTACAGTTTTCTTGTCATCTTTCCTCCTGCCGAGTCTCTTCTTGGGCTCCTCACATACTGCTCTAGTTGTGCTGGGAGGGTGGAGGTGGGCAGGGGTCACAGGTCTCAGGCGTCCGAGGCCTGGGCGCTGGCGTCCGGGACAGGCCGATGGAGGCCCCGCTGGATGTGGGTGGTGAAGTCGTACTTGTCGGCGCAGGCGAGAAGGCAGAGGCTGCACTGGAAAGGCCCACCATCCCCATGGCAGCTCATGTGCAGGGCATACATGACCTCATCCAGGAAGACGATGCCACAGTGAGCGCACTTGCTGCACATGTCATCCTGCGTGCCCTGGTCCACCTGCTCGGGTTTGGCAGGACGTGACGGAGGAGCACCGTCCTCCTCTTTGGCCTCCGTCGGCCTCTCGTGCTCCACCTCCCGGTCCACCAGTGGAGAGGCCCGCCTCTCGGGCGGGACCTTCTCCTTGGAGGTGGCTGCTCCGTTGGGCACAGGGCTGGGCTTGGAATGCTTCATGGCCAGGTCGAGAGGAGTGTCGCTGTCAGGTCCAGAAGTGGGCGGCGGCGGGAAGTGAGGGGGCAGGCCGAAGGCGGGGTAAGGCACGAAGCTTTGGCACGGGTTGGGCAAGCCGGCCACGTGGCCGAGATAGTGGCCCGGGCTGCCTGGTACGGACATCTTGTATTTAGTCCAGAAGCGCAGCCAGTCAGCCTCGCTCTGCAGGTCACTGTGGATGAAGGGCAGGCTGAAGAGTGGGTACTGGTACTTCTCGATGGGGCTGCCGGGGGGTGAATAGCTGGCCTGTTTGGATGGCCGCATGTACTTCTCGATGGGGCTGCCCCTCTCGGAGCCGGCCTTACTGTCGGGTCCGCCCTGCGGGACCGCGCTCAGCCCGTTGCCCTCGGCCACGCCCTCTGCCCCGCCTTCGGCCCCGCCCTCGGCCGGGCTCTTGTGCACGTGCAGGGGCGGCATGCGCTTGTGAATCTCCAGCGTCTGACTGACCAGGAAGGCGTGGGTGGAGCGTGGGCTCGGGTGGCACTTGGGCGCAGGGGGGCCGTAACCCTCCAGCTTGGCCAGCTGTGCCTGGGCGTCGGGGCGGGGCAGGGCGGGGTCGGGCGGAGGATCCTCCGGCCGGCGCTCCAGCGGGCTCCCGTTGAGATGCTCATCCGCGTTGCCGCGCTGCAGCTTGGGGCCGGCCTGCTCGGTGGTCAGACTGTCAGGGTTCAGACGCTTCCGCGTGCGCCGCCGGATGATCTGTTCACCGTTGTTCTGCTTGATGATGTTTAACGGCCTGGGAGTCTGAGAGAGAGAGAGAGAGAGAGAGAGAGAGAGACATGGATGGAGGGAGAGAGAGAGAGAGAGATGGAGAGAGAGAGAGAGAGGAGCAGGCATTTTAAGGCATTTGATCCTCAGTGGAATCTTTTCAAAGTAGCACATGAGTAAGCAGGGCAGTTAGGGCACTATGAGGATACAGCCTGAACCTGTGGTGCTCGTACTTCTGCAGCCGTACTGAGACCAGAATATTTACAGCTAACCTGTCTTTTGCTGTGCTTTTGATTCCTGTTATTTAACAAACATCTTTTGCGGCTCCCATGACGTTAATGCATAAAGAACGTTGTAAATTCAGTGTTATGCAGCAGTAGAACAAAACTTGAATGATAAGCCGCACCTCCTTGAAAGGCTCCATTCTGGCTAATACACATGAAAACAGACGATCATATTGTGTGTGGGAGTTGTTTTCCATGGGTTTGGGGATCACACACACTTTCATACCTGGGTTCCCTTCATGTGAAAGTTCTTGCAGTTTGTGAACTTTTTTTGACTGCAGTGTCACACCATTACATCAATAAGACCAACACATTACAAAAACAGAACGTTGTATAATCTGACAGCAAAGACTGTTCTGGGGGGAAGTCACAAAGCGTTCAGTCTATAGCGCCATCTTTGTTTATCTTCAGCTTCAGATAAGGAGAGATATTTTGGGTTTATTTTCTCATTGTGCAGCTGCTGTGATATTAACATCTCCATAGAGCTGTGCGTGTAATTGACTCAGGTAACACCCAGGAGCTGCTGGAGTTCTGAAGGGAATGAAGGAGTTTCTTGGGTGAAGAACACTGCGGTTTGCCTATAACATGTGCATCTGTCCTACTGTTCTAATGAGGTTTCATCGCGATGATTCATCTCTTCCGGGACACTGAGAGCACACTATTCTAATTAGGCCAGTTAGTGTAATAATCGGTCATCAAAAGGCTATTAATTATTACCGCTTTGTTTCTGTTCGCTCTACAAACCTACTGAGGGTGCTACGTCATCTGGACACCAATGACACACCCCCTTTTCGCACAGATAGCCAAGCGTGGAGCCATCAGTTACTTTGTGTTCATGGTTCAAGTGCATGGCTTACAAATGTGAATAGTCTGTGGACAGACTAAAGGACAGTCTGTGGACAGACTAAAGGACAGGCAAGACCTGAGGGGGGTGAAGATGTCGATCAGAAAACAATCCCCTGTAGGAGACCCCAAAAGCATCTTCACCAGTCTGAATTTTAATGATTGTAATGTGAAAATGACATATTGTGGTGTCTACAGGGAAGGAAAAAGCAAAAAGAAGAAAAGGCTTCAAAACGCAGAAAATGTCCATTTGGAAGTTTTATGCTACTTCTGCAAATGCAACTAACATGTTTCTACATACTTGGTCATATTACACACAACATACAACATACATACAACATCCCTCCCCCCATAAAAAACCAAAAACAACAAATGTACATGATTCACATGAATGCCACTGGTTTATTTAACATTCAAAATGGTGAATGTCACCAACTGGCAACAGATTTTCTTGTGTGAATGGAGTAAAGAGTTTTTTACTCCATTTGAAGATGACTACCTTTCCAATTTAATGCTCTTTATTATGATATGATTGTGAAATAAGTTCGTATCCCATTTATGCAACTATGGTTTGCAAGACGACAGATACACATTTTTTTTCAGTGCCAAGCACGGCTTGCTCCCTCATGCGTGCCCTCGGCTACAGTCTCATGACGTGTCTGCGATCTACTCGTCTGTCCCGCTGTGCCTCCGGTCGTCACCAGCATGCCATTCGCAAACTTTAACCAGCTGACGAGTCCCATCTCACTTGCTGCTCCAGAGCTGATCCTACCCCCCACCCCCACAAATGTCTACCACAATGCACCAGGAGCTACAGCTAATTGGGAGGGCAAAGACAGGCGACAAAGGTGAGCCCCCCCCCCCCTCCCTTCCAGGGACGAGGAGAGCGAAATCACCTCCACAGAATGCAAATAAGTGTGCTATGATTTGGAAGTAATCGTTTGCTGGCTACGAGGAGAGAACGCTGCGGGGGATGGTGAGCCCACACGGCAGCTGGTTACCGTGACTGCACTCTGATCTGTTGTCATAGTTTCAGGGCAGTGGAGGACGAGAGGACACGAGGATGATGGAGAGAGAACATATTATTCTTTCTTCCCCGATGGTGTTTCCCCCTTCAGACAACAGGGAAATGAGATTTATGCAGAAACAGTCCCACCAAGGCTCCTGGCTCTGTACCATATGTTCTATGTGAAACGAAGAAGTGTATATTGTAAGGAACTTTTCACCATTTGGGAGCAAAGTTGAATTAGTTAAAACAGACTTCACAGTACTCTTCAAGTTTGTGAAATGCCACGCACTGGAGGGTGTGGGAAAGTAAGCCTGCTCTCATCACACGCTGGCAGGGAGTCTATCAGAAGAGCAGAGCTGCACGAAGAGTCAGACACATAGAAAGAGCGCCCTCTCCTGGTGGACCTCTTTGGACCCTCAGCCTGTGCGCATGCAGATGCACATGCTCACATATGGACACATACCCACAAAAACAGACAAGACACACACACACACACACACACACACACACACACACACACACACAGAAACCTTCACCCTCTCCTCATCTCTGCTCCTATCTCTTTGAGGGTGTGTATGCAGGTTTTTGAGTTTCTTCAACAGCTACATCCAACTTCACAGGATTGGTATTCATTACAGATGTCGCTTCATTATAATATGACTGAATGATTCAAATACTCTTCAGATGGAACTTTATTCTGATTTTTTTTTTTTTTTTTTTACAAGCCACAGAAACCGACTAACATTTGTGTGCCATATAATTGCCTTTTCCCAGTAAAAATGTGTACATTTGATTTTAAATGACAACTCTCAGAACAAATGGAGAAAACTTCAACTGAAAGAGACGCAGTGGCAGCAACAAAATGTAACAGAAGATATAAAGAAAAAAGGAGGAGAAAATAAATGCAGGAAAATCCTGAAATTGTACTAAACTTGGAAACAAATGCCAAGAGCATGTGAGCACCTGGCAACGAAGATCTCAGATTCACCCCGGCCCTTCAGCTGATCAAAACCACACGCTTCCTAGTTAAATATGATTTCTGGCGAATTGCACAGCTTATATGTTTTTGTCTGTTCTCGAGACGCGCTGGAAACATCGGAGCAGTGCGAGATTCTCCAACTGGCTTCTCAAGAGCCTGGAGGCGATGGCCAACGGCACTTATCTCTGCAGAGGAGATGAAACAGAAGCTCACGGAGCTCCACGATGCCGGCGCGTTTTCCTCCGTGACGCCTCTACGTGCTGCTCTCGTCCAAGCCCTGTGTGGGCACGACGCGGGCCCCACCCACGCCTCGAACCCTGCACCGCCGGGGGCCAGCGGAGCTCGGAGTTGGGAGGGTTTTAAGGAGCTAAAATGTGAGGAGGCGTTAGATCAAGCCTTCAACTCCAATGGGCGACATGTGAGCAAAGCAAAGACAAACCACTATTCCAGCCTTCTTCTCTTTGAAGTTTTGGTCTTGTTTTTCTTCCCCTTTGACGTTTGTCTTTTTCACAAGAGTTGAGGCGCTGAGCAGAACTTTCAGAGCGGTTCTTGCCTCTTTATGTCTGCATGCCACATAATAAATACTGCGTCAATGAATTTTGCATGAAAGATGAGACAGAGGCTTCTCTGCGTTTCATATCCTGCAGTGGCACGGCACATCCTCTGCACGCATGTTGAGTTCAATTATTAGGAGATAAAATCTGAAAGACATTTATTGTTTCCGTGTGTTTTAGAACAAGGAACCCAGGCATGTGTTTAGAGTCATCTGCAGTCTGGGTTTATGAGGTACTATTACGAAATGATTTCTCTACAGCATATATAAATATAAACTAGAAACTCGCTGCCAAGTCAGTGTGAAAGGGAGCAAGTTTGCTGGTACTAGTGTGGCATCACTTAAACAGCCAAGGTGATTAATTAGCTGTCTAAGAGCCCTGTGATTGGATGTGCTGTCTAAGAGCCCTGTGATTGGATGGATGTACCATCAAAAAAACTGTCCTTTAACTTCCTCTTCCTCTCACTCTAATTAGCCTCGCAAAACATGATTCAGCAGTCACACGAAACAAACAAACAATCAAACAAACAATCAAACAAACAAGGCATCTCATTGGCCAGCCTGAGACATTCCAGAGCCCCTGGTGCATTACTAATCCTCTTTTCCTCCATCTTATTATGTGCTGGTGAAACGTGGTGTGTACACAGTCTGATGGTCCAGCACAAACACAAAGGTGAGGACAGAGGAGAAACTAACATACCTAGACTGTCCACTACTCCTCCAGTAAAGAACATATCAGCTGATCTCAAATAAACTACATATAACTGCAGCTGATCTCAAATAAACTACATATAACTGCAGCTGATCTCAAATAACCTATGTATAACTGCAGCCACACACATCTATGAGGATTGAGACTACACTACATTACTCTTCAAGATATAAAACGTTTTTTCCTCCAATTCATTTTCCATTTTAGGTTCTGACGCCTAGATAAGTTGCATGCTGGAGGATAACCACTATTTTCCAGAAACTGCTGAAATGACCTAAAAACTACAACAGCAGAAGTTTCAGGACAATTCTGGACGTGTATATGGCAAAACGAAGGAGTTAAATAAAACAATTGGCACAAGCCGTCCAACACCTCCTTTAAATATGGAAATGCAAACCCTGCATATAGTATATCCCCCTGATCTAAGCAGTACAGCCAACAAGCAGAGCAGGCAATCAGATGTGCGAGTGTGTGGTGCTCAAACCACCAGGTGGCACGTCCATCTGAAAGAGCTCCTTGTGGCCACACCATGGAGAGCCGCACTGCCTCGTCCCAAACGACCACACCGATTCAGGCAGACCCCTATAGCCCGGCCTCCGCCACCCAGGCTCTGGGGCAGATCTCCGGGGCCACCACTGAGAAACGGGGCCTCCCAAATCAAACGCTTCTCATATGAGGGAAGGAGGGAGGGAGGGAGGCATTTTGGCATGGCTTGGTTCCGGAGCTTAAATGTCCAACCAGAGTAAATTTCAGCAATGGGCTCTGGCCACAAGCACACTGTTCACCCTGTTTCGGCCATGTAATTCCTCAAACGTTGACAAATTTGTTTACCTGCCATGTTTATCCTGACACAGTTTCAAAGGAAGCACAAAAAAACTTCACGGTTTTAGGCCAGGGATTCTAAGCAAGAACGAGGCAGAAGGAACACACATGGGAGAGCAGAACGAGGCGATTCACTGGATTCACTTGTAAAGTTTGTTCATGTTGGAGGTTCGTATAAAGTATGTCACAAATTCTCATTTAATCCAGTAGATGAAATAAAAACTACCCTGCGCATCCATGAGTGTCTATCTATTGTACCAGGCTGATCTACACTGATCTGCATTATGCATATTTTCTTTTTATCAACTGCTGACATCATAACTTTGGCATGATAAGGAAACCAATCAGTGACATGGAAAAATCAAAGGTTCAGTGCCATCAGACAGCAGGGCAGTGTGTGGGAGAGAATGCTTGCGTGTGTGTGAGTGTGTGTGTGTGAGTGAGAGAGAAGCTGAAGGGCTTTGAGGCTGGCCTGCCCTAGTCCTGCCGTCTGGGTTCAGCTAGCTGAAGAAAGACCTTGCACAGCACAGCACAGGGCTGTTCTGGAGGACCCCCAGCTGCCTGGGGAGGAGTAGGGAGGTGGGAGTGTCTCCTCAGGGCAGGAGGGCAGAAGTACAAGCGAGACGCAGGGTCCGTCCCACTGACGCTCGGTTCAGTTCAACTCCCCCTCTCCAGGAATCCGTAGGTGGGCTGCTGAAACGGTTTCCCTCCCTCCCTCTCTCTCCATCTCTGCCCCTCTGGTGTTTTTCTTAGCCCTCCCCCAAACCCCCTTACCGAGTGGAGCTTCTGATAGAGGCCACACGCGTTGCACACGTAGCCCCCGTTGGCGTTCTTCCTCCACAGTGAGGTCTTGGTGGTCAGACAGTTGGCACAGAAGACCCCTGATCCCCGCCGCCTCTGAAATCAGAGAGAGAGAGAGAGAGAGAGAGAGAGAGAGAGAGTGCCAGTGAGTGTGACTGTGGGCTGCTAAGAATGAATAGAGGTAGAAGGAAAAAAAGGTCAGAAGGGAAGAGTCAGCAAACTGGAGCGAGGCAAAGTGAGGGGGAGAGGAGTAAGAGGGCAGACGAGGGCCAGACCACGGGGGCTTTAGCAGCCTGCTAGCCTGACGAGGAGACCGAGCCCTGGCCCGTCAGAAGGGCCCCAGCATGATCAGCAGAACCAAACAGATCCTCACTCTACTTAACCTTCCATTGATTTATAGAATTCTAAGACACCACCGTGTAGACAAGCGAGCAGAGGGACCTCCCCCAGGTGCACACGCCTGGCTTGGGATCCCCGCTCTCACGCGTCTCCTCCTATCTGACACGGCTCCCCTCCCCGAGGCCCCTGGGTAATTACCCAACCCGGCGACTGACGTCAGATCAGCGCAAACACGGCACGACCGCTCCTCTCCAAACAACCCCAACGCTAAACGCCCCCCCCGAGGCACACACACGAAGAGGACACACACACACACACACACACGACTCATCTGCCGAGTGGCTCGTCGGCCGGACACGCAAACGACGGGTCCATCCCGCGAGCCGCCAGCCGGATTACGGCTCCTGTAAAACTCGTGGGCCCTTACAGAGCGTGTGCCATTTATATACCATCAGACGGCCTGTGTACAGAGTACGTCCCCCACCCTGCCAGAAACAATACAATGCTCCTAATTGTCCACTGATGCATTTCGAACGGAAAGCTTTAGCGCCGGCACCGTTCTGCCGTGGCGGCCGGAGAGATTTCTTGGCAGTGAAAGGGCACTTGATTCATCGTGTGTTTCACAATGTATCAGTAAAAAGTTCTGGGGAGCAGCCAGTTCCCTATAGGGTAATTTTTCCATCCAGATGCGAGCGTTATTGGAGGGCCCCCTTGTCAGCTAAACTAATTATGATCTTGCATTTGCTGATGGCTGCTCACTCCAACAGCCGCCATTAATCACACATACATGCACAGTGAAAAGAAGTGAATTTGAGGGAGGGCTGGTAGCTCCCGTGGCCAGGAAGCCTGGCTGTGACGGCACTCGTTTAATCTCATGGAGAAATGTTTGCGGTAAAGCCATCAGCATCCACACGTCCACAGCAACAACTGGCTGCCTGGATGAGGAGAAGCTGCCCAGCTCTGACCAGCTGGCCTTGCTTTTAGCCACGAGCTATTCTAAAGGATCATCCTAGGAGTCCCTGCACACACACACACACACACACACACACACACACACACACACACAATGTGGTCTTGCCAAGTCAAAGACAAAAAAAAAAAAAAATGTTGAATTTGACTTTAAGGCTGAAAATAACGAAACCTAAAGCTCTTCTCTCACCGATGGTTTCAACGTGTGGCATGCACCTGTGAGCTGGCGTCCAAACCCACACTCTCAAATCCCCAATACTTACACTAATGAATTGGACTTAAATCAAATTATTGCTAATCTCCCTGCCAGTGCTTTCGTACAATCCCAAAGTGAGAACATATATATTTTTCCATCTCAGTGGGGGTTTTTGAGGGCCACATGCTAGGCCTGACAGGCGTGCTATGATTGATTGATTTATTCTTTCCTATCCTATTCTAGCGTTACTAGGCAAACAGAGTGTCCGTCATCGGCTCAGTGGAGCGCCCTCTCTGGCCCTCTGGACCGCAGAGCAAAATCACTCCCACGTGTTCCGCAGTCCTGCCCCCTCTCGCAGCATCGGCGCAGCTGCGAAGTGCACGGTGGGCTCAGCACACAGCTCCCACGCCCCGTCACCTCCGTCACCCCCTTCATCCGCGTCAGTCAGGCTGCTCTCGCCCCTTCATTTGTCAAAGCTCCTGAAAATCAGGGGCTATTTAGCTGCAGAGGAAAGCAGGGCCTGAAAATGCAGACCCAGTCCAAATCAAAACAAAACTTCACCCTCACAAAGCGCCAACCAGGTGTCCACACACACTGGAGGCTGCGCCCTCAACTGCACTGGAATACATCACCAGTTCCCCACAACAGCGTCACAACGGGAGTTTCCTTAATCTGCCGTTAAATATTGATATAAGCCACGTAAGTGTGTGTTTGCTTTCAGTGTTTCTCGGACAGTCGCGTGTGCATGCTGGTCTGCTCCCAGTAGGAACGTGAGCAAAATGAATGACTTGTATTCACAGCTCAGCAGGGACTGGATTTATTTATTCATGTTCATTTACCTTGATGCCGAACAGATCAGCACGGAGTGAGTAATACTACAGACTTTCTAAAATTACACAAACACAAGCAACTGGTTCCAAGCATTCAATGAGTCTCATTAGGTCATGTACTACTGCAGATATTATCTAGATATATTTAAAAAAAAACAAACAAACTGAATTCAACTAAAGTGGCCCAGTTTTGCAACCAGTCAAATTCAGAGCAAACCATAAAGAGCGTGAAGAGCAGCGTCTGGCTACGGATACTCAACAATCACGGACACCAAATGGGAAGGAGCAGACGTACATACAGCGTAAAGCATGTAAGATTACCTGCAGCTGACAGTAAGAGCCTGCAGGACTGAGCCTTTAATCAAGCATGATCTTAATGATTTGTTTCCATGTACAAAAATAATCAGCAAAAGTCAGCACAAACACAGATCATATATAAACACGTTCTACAGAACACATACAAAGATGTTCTATAGCTCTGTGATGTGTAAAGGTGTTTGTGTGTGTGAAAAATAGCCTGGGCATGCTGGTAAATGAGTCTGAAAATAAATGATTGGAGGTGTGTGTGCGCATGTAGGGAAAGAGGGTTTGGTGGGTATTTGGAGAAGATTTCAATCCAACAAGTTCAAGTGTCAATTACGTAGGAAAGCACAAAAATAGCCTTTTCCTGTCCAATGGTTCATAATCCCAGACTTCCTTTTCAATTATCATCTACTATGCTCTGCCATCTGTAAAAACGAATGTGCACCTATCTTAGCCAGGTTCCACCGCCCTCCCAACCCCCATTACATCTCAGGGAATGGACAACATGAAGAAGAGTTGGGGGGGGGGGGTGGGGGGGGGGGGAGAAATCCCACCACATTTTGTTGGCTAGCTGCAGCTGCTCTCTGACAGAAAACCAGTGGGGGGGAAGTGAGGGGTGGTTAGAAGAGAGAAAGCCCTGATTGTCTTTGTTTTCCCTAAGTGTTCGGCCATTTTTCTCGGCTGCCACATGGGCCGCTCTGCAGGATAATGTATTGTGTTTTGTTTTTTGGTTTTTTTCCCCCCTTCGTGCATGTGGAGGAGGGAGTGTGTGTGCCTGGACCCTGCTCATTTCCTGACCCGCTCCACTTCATCACTATATCAGCTCCTCCTGCTACTCCATCATGAAGGGCCTCACTGAACTACTCCTCTGGTATCCTGCATTATCCCGCATGTGCTCCGGTGTGCTGCGCTTTCCTTCGCCTCCTCTGGTGTCCTGTGATAACAAGTTTAATCACCCGCACATGAGCCCTGCTGACCATAAACACTTTTTTTCCTGCACAAAACTTGGATTGGTGGAGCAGCACCACCCTCCTCCACCTTTCATAAAGCATCTCTCCAATGGCCAGCCTGCAAACAGGGAACGTTTGGATGTGCAAGTTACGGGCAACATGATGCATGGGGGCGGGGGGGGTAATTTATTTCGTACGAGCAGAGCAAGTGTCTGAGTGAGGTCTGGTGCACAGGTGCTACAGATGTTGGAGGCAGTCATGTCTGGCAAACAGCAAACCAGCTCCCTGCATTTGCAACACCAGCCCTGATGAATGGCCCGGCTGCTCTTTGGCACTTTTTGTGGGTGTAGCCCAGTGCCTTCTGTGTGAACATGATTGATTATTAATGCCTTGCTCCAGGTGCTCGGGGGACTCTGACTGATTCAGCCCTGGTGAAAGGAATCTGAAGTAATTAGAGCTGAGACCTAATTACATCTATTTATTTAACAAACATGCTCCTGCACTGCAGTAAATCCCTCCATGTCTCCCAGGTGAGGGGGAGAGTGCCATCGTTCCTCCCGCCAACAAATCAATCATGTCAATCATGTCTCCTCAATGCCAAGATGATCCAGATGTGGCACTGATCTCCAGAAATCCATATTCATGGCACTGGACAATTTCTTGGCACTGATGAGCCGGGCTTTTCCCACGGTCAGCTGCAGACAACCGAACTGTATGATTGTGTGTGGAGTTGATGCATTTTCTTAATGGTGAAGGAAAGAGAGGGAGTTCTGCATGAAGACACTCTTGGACTGACACTAACGAAGAGATTTATTTCAATATTTGAAAATAAATCATCACAACCCTTTCATCGTGTGCTTCATGGACAGGAGTAATAGCAAGGTTTTAAAGGACTGCTTTGTACACAAAGCCACTGAAATTAAATTAAATTTAATTCACTTGGGCAATCCACAGGCTCTCTCACATTAAATAAACAATTATTTAATCAGCTGCAGGGAAATTAGGTGAACCCCTTCTAACAATTTCAATTGCAGAAGTCCTGCATCAAGATTCTGCAGCTCCAGCAGACTCATCTCAACGCCAAAGGCAAACATCTGGTTACAATTCCAGACATATCGAACCATCAAGTCCTACTTCACAAGGAGGTTTACGCAAATCTGATGTCTCTGACTAAATTGCTCCCCTAAACACATAATTCAACTGGTGATTAATTCATTATTTATTAGTTATAAATGCATTCCTTCTTCAAAGATGTCTAAAATATTTCGAGGTGAAGTAGGGAGGTCATATCTCAGTGTAATAAGCAGAGATCCTGCAGCTCTCTGATTCCCTCCTGACACAGTTCATGGCAGAGGAGCTCACGTTATTAAAACGGGGAAGGAAGCATTTCTCAGGAGCTTTCTCTGGAACATGGCAGCCATACGGGAGGAGAGCACACACTTGGCATCTAAAACAGATCCAGGCTGCTCTCATCTCAGCCCTCCTCTGGACGCGACAAGTACAGCCCAGGAAAAGTGACAACGGTCCCTCGCTGCTCTGACCTGACCCAGCTGGCTCCCTCAGCCACCGTTCAATCATTCTGCCCGGAAAGCTCCGAGAAGACAGACCCCTGGTGAGAGCGCGCTTCTCTGAGGCCATCTCTAACCTCTCTCCCACTCTGTCAGAGCGGATCAGCGGAATCAGAGGATTAGATCAAAGATAAGCTGCACTCCTTCAGAGTCTCCTGGGCTGCACACGGATCGGCATGCGCTCGGACAGCCTTTTAGCTCCGGACACAAGGGGCATCTATTGAATGCACGCAAAACGGAAACGAGCAGCGAAAAAAGAGGAAGAGTCACACTTGGCCACTGGTGCTGCAAATTCGAAGTGTATCAGTGCAGTACCGGAAAGGACCTGAATCCAGAGCTGATTAGGAATCAAACGGTGTGCGTCTGTCTTTCTTCTTCCACTATAACGGACTGCTTCCTGTATTCTACGAAAAAACCACTCCGGTTTCCAGTGTTGTAGCCTCTCCAAATCCATCTGAAGGCATCACATTTTCTGGCAGGACCAATGCACTCAGTGGCCCCCACCTAAAGCTTCCTGAGATATATAGCATCCTCCTACATTCTCCTACATTCAGTGTCTTCGACAACACATCCTGTCCAGGTGACAAGGAAAGGAAGGCCACTTACCCAGTGGTTTCTCAATATGTCAGCTGTTGCTTCCATAGTTATTCCCTGGGAGCCTCACGTCACAAACCCCCCCCCCCCCCGAGATCGGCATGAATGTCAGATTGTGAAAGCAGGTGGCCTGAGACAATGGCCACCGAGACGATCTGGATCCCGGCCATGACATCACCGCCACTCCCGCTCGTGTGTTGGAAAGGACAGTTATGGGCTGGGACTCCCCATGAATAGAACTGGGATAGAACATGGCAGTTCCGTCTAAGATTACATGAATCCTGTTTATCTATGACTTCACGTCTTTTGTCGTCTCTATTCCCTGTTAGAACAAAGCCAGCTGTGTTCCTAGAGATATGAGATATGACTCCCTGTGCAGCTCAAAACTTCTAGATAGCACTTGTTTAAAAAAAGAAAAAAAAAAAAACAATTACTTTTTGTTTGCTTGAGGACTACACTCATACTTTTGGTTTTTCTGGATAGACTGAATATGTTCAGATTATCACACTTGTACTGAATGTGTAAACACAAAGCAGCTGGTTATCTGTATTGCAGAAATCAGGTTTGAATTTATTAGTGTATGTAATGTGCCAACCTGTGGCACACAGAGGTGGTTTGTTCCCTGCTTCTGTACAGCCTTTGAAGAGACTGACCCTGGAAAGGACCGTGAGCTAAGATAGGGCACACTTGGTTTTAACTGTCTGTGCTGTAATACATGGAGACCTCAGTTCACCTTGGCCTGGAGGGAAAACGAAGACCAAGGTACAAAAACATCAGTCTGAGAGAGAAGGAGATAGAGGGAGAAAGATGGAGAAAGAAAGAGAGAGTGAGTATGTGTAGCAGCGAGGTATACGGTACCTCTGCGCTCCTAAAGTCTCTGCGCTCAGCACAGAACTCTGGTTTAAACTCTCCATCTCTAATACACCACAATGTATGTCTGAATGGAAAACAACCCATTCATGTGCTGGTAGTCGGGAACACGGACGCAACACCGGCAATCCGACTTTAACATGACATCCCTTGTGACCGCGGTGTTTATGTGGCATTTGAGGGAAATAAGCCTGTGAAGTCCATGCCTCAGTGAGGAAGTCAGTCAGTGCCTCAGTGAGGAAGTCAGTGCCTCAGTGAAGAAGCTGATATGAAAACAGGGAGATGAAAACCATGCGGAAGGTGAAACCAGGTCTAAGGAGGAGTGGTCATAATCCTGATGGAATCTACAAACACTGTCCGACTATTCCATGAGTGGACAGCCAGGATCCTGCCCACACAGGCAGTCTGAAGGTCCAAATTTCAACATCCAGCTTGAAGTCACTTCAGAGGAAGGTCACTCTATTGATCCATTAAAGACGAGAGCAGATAGAGGTGTTTATCCAGTTACATAACACACTCCCTAACACATATGTAACAAAGACAGGAATGTAATTAGCAAAATCAGATGTGCTGTGTGGCAAGAACACGCACAGCTCACTGGAGCTTCCAAAACCTGCAGATGTGCACCAGAACCTCTGAGAAGTCGTGCTCAGAAGAAAACATCAGCTGGATTAAAACATCTCAACTGTGAGACTCCAAAACCCAGTGACTCTGGAAGAATCTCACACAGGTCATGGCAGGCATTTATGTGATTATGCTGCTTTCATTGAAGCTATATAAAACCCCTCCAGAGTTCAGAGTGGAAAAGAATTTACATATTTATATCTGTAGAAAGAAAAGACAGCAATGAGAGATCATTTCTCAGAGTGATCTTAGGTGAACCACAAACTCTTCAGCGCAACTGCTTGCCACTCATGACAAGCTATACAGACACGCCTGAAGAACACAGTATTTATACAATCATAATTTATTGTTTTATGTTTAATAAATAAGTTATATATAATTTCTGGTTCGATTTCTATTTTCGATCATTAAAAGTACAAAGAACTGCAACCCAGCAGCTTCAACTGCTCTAATTAGGCTAAAGGCTTCCATGGAATCATGCAGCACATTTTCCAGAATCAGAGTACATCCGATATATTAAACATATCCAACTGCTGCTCATTATCACTGTAAACACATTTTTCATCCAACAATACAACAAAATAAACACTAACATTCATATACCCTCACAGTTGCTTTTCACAAAGCAGTGAAAATTTTTACTACGTGGTTGCTAAGACATTTAGCATAATTTTTTTAGTGGGTTGCTTTCACTTTTTTGTATCCGTAGGACTGCAGAACTGATACTAGATCAGTTTCTCAAGGCCAGAGTAAAACTACTACTGGACTGATACCAGATCAGTTTCTCAAGGCCAGAGTAAAACTACTACTGGACTGATACCAGATCAGTTTCTCAAGTCTATAGTAAGACAACCACTGAACTGATACTAGATCAGTTTCTCAAGGCCAGAGTAAGACAACCACTGAACTGATACTAGATCAGTTTCTCAAGGCCAGAGTAAGCCTACTGCAGGATTACTATTAGATACATTTGAAATGCTTTTAGTATAGGTTCAAGACTAACAATGACTATGGAACATGACAAACTGCAGGTCTGCAGGACTGAGGTGTGGCAAGAACCATCCATACACAATCCCAGACCTACACAACACCAAATTGTAGTTGTTTTTTTAAATCCTCAAACTGCTACCTCAAAACTAAATTAAAGCGCTTTAGGATTAATAATTTGCTTGCAAACCTACAAACCACAAAACACGACCAAGTAACAGTTCCACACATCACATGGAAAATTTCACAGAAAAAAAATCCATTCATGCAAGGCCGGCGTTCGCTTCTCTTGTATTCAGTGTGTATGGCTCCTTTCCATTGTCTAAGGACCCACCAAGAACCCAACTGTAAAGCTGGAGAGAAAACCACAGCCGGAGCTGCAGACGCTAACGACGCCTCTTCAGAGCCCGGTGGCCCAGAAGACCCCGCACTGGCACGAGCGCTCAAACACGCCGGCGGGACGGCGCGGGACGCGTTTGAAACGAGTCACGGGGCACTCGAGTCTGTTCCATCACGCTTAGTGTAATAGAGTGCCATAGGGGAGCAATGTACAGAACATCCACGCCTGCAAGAACAGGCCGTGATCACCCTTATTGGTGAGAGATGTTCAGTTAAGGCTGTGAGCTTCGCAGCTTGGCACCGTCTCAGTGCGAAACGCTACATGCCTGTCCAAACTGCCCCACGATCCCCTGCAAGAAAAGCACGACCAGTCCAGTCCAGCGATCAGTCCAAGCGATGCCTCACAGTAACGCCTATGGAAACGGCTGCTTGGACGACATCTTGCCGTTCAGGCTGGCATTCAGACCACTGGGTTTGCTGATAAAATGGGGCCACAATTCAGAGTTATGAGACAGTTGCAAGAGGAACTTTGTAGATTGTGCTAATAAAGAAAAGAAGAAAAAAAGAGAAAAAGAAAAAAATTTCAACTACCTAAAGTGACCCATTTAGCAACTGAACACAGAGCTATAGGTCTTAATTGCCTGGCAACCTTGGCCAAGCGAGCCCTCCAAATTAGTGCCTGAGAAGGTTAAGAGTTCTGAGAGATGGAAGAAGCGAATTTCAATGTGCTTAATTTGGATAATTCTGGGAGTTTTCAGGGAGGCGGATAATGAATGACACTCTATTACATTTAGCTTCTGGGCTAAACTGCTGCAATATGGAAAAATGGATGACACATGACGGTTAAGGGAGCCAACACCTCCATCACTCTGTGGACAGCTCCTCCGATAGAGACAACGGGAGGAGATGGTGCCGAGGCTGGATTAAGGGCATGGCTGCGGAGTCTTGCTCAGAGGGAGTTGTCTGGTGTCATGTCAGGTGACACCAGGACTAAACTCGTATACACAGGAAACACTTCACAGCTGTGCAATAGAGAACACATGTACCATCAAAAACAAATACTTGGCTGCCATGACGATCTCCTAGGACATCTGTACACAAGGAGGCGCTGCTACCAGGACACAGCACGGCCACACACACACACACACACACACACACACACACACACACACACACACACACACACACACACACACACACACACACACACAGAGAAAACTCTGCCACCACCTCTCACCCTCCATCTAATTCAGCTACTAACCAGAGTCTACTAACCAGAGCTGCATACATTCACACGCCTCATTCACCCAGCACAACGCTTGCCTTGCCCTCTTTAATGGCGCAGTGTTGGTACCCCCATCTCTTTCTTTCTGCAAATCACTCCATCTTTCCTGACCTCTGCCACCGGCTAGTGCCAGTACTGGCCCACTGTTAATTACACCTCCAATACCTCATATCTATCAGAGCTGGTCATTTCATTAAGGGTGCTACTGTAAATCTCAGCCCCGGGTGCAGAAACAGGGTGGAGGGGTGGGGTTGTGGTGGGGATATGGGCGGGGGCATCGACGGCTCTGCTGGCGTCTAGTGACTTTCAGTCACTTTTTAATGAGGTGGGTGAAAGTCAAACACACACACATATACTGAAGAGGAGTGGGAGGCTGTGTATGTGCTAAAAGGATCAGGCACTAATCCTGTAATGTAGTGCTGAGCTGTTATAAATTCAATAAATAAAAGCTCATCTACTAAAAAGGATTACAGAATTACATATACCATTCCTTAAATAAAAATTTAACACACACACACACACACACACAGGTATGTATCCAGGTATGAAACTATGCCACTGTGTTAGGTCAGAAGGCCATACAACCGATGCTGGTGTCACGTTACGAGCAGCTGAAGCAGGTGAGGAAGGGCTCAGTGGCGCCACCCACAGGAGGCCGCGCTCAGAGCAGCGAGGCCGGCCTCTGTGATGGGAACACTCAGCCATGCGGGAGTCTTACCTGTACTTGCAGGCAGTCCCGTGGCTGTTGGCATGCCAACGAGAAGGGAGGGGTGGCTAATACATGACAGTGTGTGTTCAGTTCTTCTAAGGACTAGAATGTGCAGGTGTAATGCTGCACAGTATAAATAAGACCCAAAATAAACGTACAAACCCACATGTAGCTTGACACAGCTAATAAAACGCTAACAGTCAACACTAGTCAAAGCTCATCTTTTTAAAAAAAAAAAAAAATTAAAGGTGCCTTTATATCAAACGAACCATAGTGTTTGCAGTGTTTCAATGGTCCTCTCAGTGGTCGACAGTAAACGAGACCCAGAAAATCCTCCATGAAGGGCTCCTTCTCACTGCAGCCTCTCTGCATCTTTATTCACACACAGCACTGCATGTGTGCTGGGAGGTCACAACCCTCTACATGTTGTGGTACTAATATGCACTGGAGCAGGTAGCCAGAGTCTGCAGTCAACCCTGGACGATGGGATGGGAGGAGTTGACAGAAATCAATAAACGATGACTTCTCTCATTTCCTACATGTTCCGTCTCTCACAGGAACACACTGTTCAAGAGGAGCATGATCACACACACGGAGAAAGGGGCTCAGCTTGTGAATTGCAGATGGAGGGGCCTCTGCAATACAGCTCGCAAGCTTGTAAAAAAGACCAAACCCACACACACCCAGAAACGGCGCTACTCCCTACGCTAAATAAATAAATAAAGATTTACAACATAAACTGAATAAATTCAGTTTAAATTTTGCCTATATTTCAAAGTGCATAGCTTAAAGGGGATCATCTCTACCTTTAAGATTTTGTACAATTTTATTCTATGATTTACACTCACAGGCCACTTTATTAGGTGAACCTGTCCAACTGCTCATTAACGCAAATGTCGAATCAGCCAATCACATGGCAGCAACTCAATGCATTTAGACATGTAGACAAGGACAAGACGATCTGCTGCAGTTCAAACCGAGCATCTTGTTGAATCTGTGCCACGAAGGATTAAGGCAGTTCTGAAGGCAAAAGGGGGTCCAACCCGGTACTAGCAAGGTGCACCTAATAAAGTGGCCGGTGAGTGTAGATGCAAAAGTCATGATAGAGTCTGGTAGACTGACTTTTTGAGATACCAATCAGAAGGTTGTGGGTGTGAATCCCGGGCTCCACCAGCACCTGTACGAGCGCATGCACCGAACCGCGATGGTTCGGGACGAACACACACATCGCTACACCCGTAGTTGTAAGGTGTAGCGGCACACCATGTCTTCTGACGAGGTGCATCTATACGTAGAGGAGGACAAAGTAAAACATGACAGGGTTCAGTGGGGGAATCATCACTCTGTTCCACGCACTGGCTGGGATGAGACGACACCCCCCCACACACACACACACACACACACACACACACGCTGTGTAGCAGAGCATATGCATGTTGGTTTCATACATCTTGCAGTATTGGATCAAATGTGAGGTGAAGACGAAGGCCCTCTTTGGCTTTTTTAGAGGATGCTCTCACAGAGGCATTACACACAGACCATCTATATAGATTTTTTTTTTCTCCGTTTTAGTGAAAGTGTTTTTCAGTCTTTTAGCAGAGAAGAACAAAATGAGTTTCCCATGAGCTCTTTCTCTCAGTCTGCAAACATGCTCGGACATCTTTCGCTCTACAATTCAGTACAGCAGAGTCAATAGTAAAAACGTATTCCCTATGGTGGACCCAGAGTCTCCTCTCCTAACTCAATACTCAATAAAATCATTATCACCTCTGTTCAAGCTTACTTAACCTAGCATTTCTCCAGACATCCCTACACCTCTGCTTCATGTAAAGGAAAGTAAACCTATCCAGCACACTTCAACAATAGGCCGAGAGAGAGAGAGAGAGTGTGTGTGTATGTGTGTGTGTGTGTGTGTGTGTGTGTGTGTGTGTGTGTGTCAGAGATGAGGTGGTGAAGTCATGGGTTCAGGTCAGTTTTGGGCAGCGTAGCAGCCCACGTGGCGTTCAGAGTAAGGGTCTGCTAAAATGTCACCGTGGATCAATACAAAAGTGAAAGGTCAGTGCTGCTCCTCAGAGTGAGATTCAATACTTCATTAAGAGTGCAGGAATATGAAAGGGTGTTTAAGTTAGAGAAGCCCCAACAGCCAGGGCTGGAGCACATGTGAAAAGTTAGAGCCAATCAAATACTAGAATCACTAGAACATTTCGTTTAGAACACACACTACATTTTTGCTTCATTTTAATTCTATTTTAACCTTTTATGCTCCATGTACTTTCAATCTTGCTTATGTAAAATACATAAATGTATGAATGTATGAACATATGGATTTATGAATGTATGAACCGTGCTGTAAAAATAAACATATGAACGTATGAATGCATGAACCGTGCTGAGGAGGAGAGCTGTGGGTGTGTAGACAAACAAAGCCTGAACGTGAAGCTTCCCCATATCCATATTGGCTTCATTAATAACTTTGCATGTTACTGTTTTGTTTGTTTTTTTTTCCTGGGTCTCTGGTACTTGCACACACGT
This sequence comes from Sternarchorhynchus goeldii, assembly GCA_028565775.1. NCBI lineage: Eukaryota > Metazoa > Chordata > Actinopteri > Gymnotiformes > Apteronotidae > Sternarchorhynchus > Sternarchorhynchus goeldii. Next base: position 11,636,967 of record JAOXYF010000005.1, on the reverse strand, counting down.
GTGTCCACTCCTTCCATATGAGAGCATACAAGTCTGTTGAACACAAGTATGAGTGAACACTACTGTCTACGTACAAGTGCTTAACTGTGCATGAGCAGACAGGACCTGTTCAATCTGTGGAGGTTCAGGTTGTGCATTCCTGTGTTTGTAGCACGTTTCGAGTTTCTGATTGCTAATTGTTGCTCGTTGCAATTATGAATCCATGGTGCTATTCTACAATCCCAGTCTTACAGCTCATCTTCTGGTTTAGGATTATAATGGGAGCCAAATTTAAAATGTTAATCTCCGCTAAAAAGCTCCATTTGTTGGTCTTAATAAAGCAGCTGTAACCTCCCGTTGTGCACAATGGGATTCGCTAATATGACACATGAACATTCATTTAGAAAATGCACCTCTCCATTTATAGAGTATCACGTGGCCCAGTCTGAGAGCCAGAACAGCTCCAGAAGGCCCTGCCCGAGGGCTCTCAGCATGGGGCCTCCTCACCCTCCCTCTCCACCCCTCATGCTCAGCACTTCACAAACGACGGTAAAAGACCTGCCACTCCAAAGCCGATTTAGCTAAACGTTCAGGTCTATTTTTCACAGAGCTGGCCAGCACTAGTGCCCGGTGGTGGGGTGACGTTCCCAAGGACCATTCTCTCCATCGCCCAAGATGGAGAGAAGGTGGAGTTCATTTCTGGGTGAAACGGGAAGAGGCACAGCTTGAGCGCTGGTAAAAGTGATTAATCCCTTCAGGTCAGTATGAATGAAAACAAGCCTCCCTTACAAATGAGATCGAGCAGCTTTAGGAGTAAGAGTACTCAGAGGGAGAGAGAGAGAATAACAGAAGAAAAGACAGAGAAGCCAAACAAGAGGAACGAGGAGAAGATGGGAGGGGCCAGGAGAAAGGGAGGTACCAGGTGAAGAGGAGGGACCAACAGAAGGGGAGGGGCCAGGAGGCAGCATGTAGTTGAGTGAGGCCCAGAACCTTCAGTTCAAGTCCACTGCTCCACCCTGCGCAATATATCCATCGTGGGTGTGGAAGCAGGGGGTGTGGTGTCTGGTGGAGAATGAGGACAGGATACAGGGTAGCAAGCATGAACAGAGGCAGGGAAAAGCGCTGCTGGCTCAGGGAAGGTGTAGCTGGAACAGGCCTTTGTTGAAGGCATTGCATCACTGCCCGAGGGGGCCTGAGCTGCAGGAGACGTAGTAAAACTCCTCCAATATTAATGTCCTCTTCATAACTGACCAGCGCTGGGGAAAATATATCAAAGCACCACACACACACGCACGCACGCACGCACGCACGCACACCATACTTCTCTCATGTGCTTGCACATGCACACCAACACCCACCTTTGTATTACGCATGTGCACACAGTTGTCAGGCAGTGCATGCACGCTGTGATCACGAGCACAGGTGGATGTGCACACGTCACGCTTTTGTGCTGCTGTAAGCAAACTTCAAGGTTGGAGGAGCTCGAAAGTGTGTGAGCACTGAGGGGACACATCGACTCTATCACAACATCAACAGCACTGGAGCAGCTACACCTACTCACCCACGCACCTACACCTACTCACCCACATACCTACACCCACGCCTACTCACCCACGCACCTACACCTACTCACCTACACCCACGCCTACTCACCCACGCACCTACACCCACGCCTACTCATCCACGCCTACTCACCCACGCACCTACACCTACACATACTCATACCCACGCCTACTCACCCACGCACATACACCTACTCACCTACACCTACTCACCCACACTCACACTCACCTTTTTTTTCTCACAAGTTTTTCTGCTAGACCAATGATGCACTTCATCTATCATCATCATGGAATACGATTGGCTGGCATTCGGCCAGGCCAGGTCCGCAGAGCGGCAGACGCTCAGTGCGAACTGAATCACACTCGCTGGTACAGCGCACAACTGAATCACACTCACTGGCACAGCGCACAACTGACAAACGAAGGGGCTCAGTACATCGCGGCAGTTACGAAAAACGCCCGAGATGATTATCAAGCTATGCATGAAACTGGGGGATTATCACGCTTATCAATCAAAGTGTCCAGAACAGATGTGCAGGACTAGGGCCGATGTGTGTGGCTACAGGAGCCAAGAGGAAAACTCCACCTCCTCCACCCGTCGTGTGTGTGTTTGGCCTAGGCTATAGTGTGGTGTGCAGATCTTGCGGACATGGCCCCGTTTAAAGGTGTGTTATTGAAAGAGTTTCTCTTCTTTATCAGAGATAAAGTTTAGCTGGGAAGAGAAGAGTGCAAAAAGTGAGAAGGTAGGAGTGGGAGGAGTGGTGGGAGGAGTGGTGGGAGGTGAGGTGGGAGGTGAGGTGGGAGGAGTGGTGGGAGGTGAGGTGGCAGGTGAGGTGGTAAAGGTGGGAGGTGAGGTGGGAGGTGAGTTTTATAGAGAAAACCGGTGAGCCACATGTGAGCGTGTATGTGTGTCTGCACACGTGTGTGTGTGTGTGAGCGTGCGAGCATGCAGATGGTGAGAGAGTGAGTGAGAGAAAGGGGGAGCCAGAGAGCAGGAGAGTCCAGAAAGAAAGACCCTTTTCTCTGCTTGTCTGCAGACAGCATCTTACACAGGAAATGAACACGGGTCCTGACTGAATCAGCTGGAGATCACACCCGCCGTCTGCCTGCCTGTTCCCACAGAGACACATACAGAGACCGAATGAGTCCCATCAGTCCCTTCACCTGATCCTTCTCTGTGGCTCTGCCCGTTTGCGGCTCGGTCGTCTCATCATTCTCCACCTCCATCAGTTGCTCGTTGCCTCTTTTCTCCGTTTGCTTCCTGCTGTGCTTCACTCTCCCAGTCTTCCTCTCAGGTGCTCCAAAATGCTTTAACTAACATCTTGTGTGTTATTGAGGATGGGATGTATGGTACTGGCTGCAAAGAGTCTCTCTGTGCTCTCCCGGTCTCTGAGCTCTCCCGGTCTCTGAGCTCTCCCGGTCTCTGAGCTCTCCCGGTCTCTGAGCTCTCCCGGTCTCTGAGCTCTCCCGGTCTCTGAGCTCTCCTGGTCTGGAGGCTGTCCAGAATCAGTAATAAAGTGCTAAGCAGAAGACAGGAAATACTGGAGAAGTCGAACAATGTTATGACAATACTTATAAGTTTTACAGTCAGAGTCCAGCTGCACATCTGCGTAGCATCACACTCTAGCCGGCCCAGACGAGAGGAAGCCATTTTCACTCCTGGCACACAACGCCTCCAAACAGATGTTAGCACTTTACCCATTGTCTTTTTTTTGTCTCCTCTTCCTCCCAAAAGAAACCAACACACAAATAAATAAACACAACAACACAACACATCTACGTTTCCCCAGAAATACAAATCGGTGTCATCTTGGAGTGACAGAGGGACGGGTGAGTAAAGTAAGGAATAGTTGTGGAAATTGATTTGCTGTGAAGGAATCCACATCCAAGTCCAGAGGCGAGGTGAACGGGCTCAGAGCTGTCTCACAGGAAGGACATGGGGGTGTGTGTGTGTGTGTGCGCGTGTGTGTGTGTGTGCATGTGTGTGTGTGTGTGCGTGTGTGTGTGTGTGTGTGTGTGTGTGTGTGCAACATGCAAAGGGAATGTAGAGCATAGTGGTGCTCTCTCATGCCTGAGAGACACTTAACTGCCTGTGAAATTGGCTGAGGCGGGACAAGAACTGAAAAACTCCACTCAATTAGTGCGAGCGCCCGGCGTCAGAGAGAAGCCACTCCACACACACGCTGAAGTGCTCCTCAGAGAAACTACTCGAGCGAGACTGAAAATAATAACAATAATTCATTTCAAAATGCCTTAGCATCTTGCTGGTCATCCTTGCAGCTGTGCTTGTAGGGTGAGCGGCGGTGGCTGAAGCTGAGAAACCACATGGGAAAGACCACCATGTGGGAACCCTCCAGACGGGAACCCTCCAGACGGGAACCCTCCATAAGACACCCGGTTACAGTCTCAGAAGGATGGGAAGAAGAGCACAGTCCATTCCTGCTCTAGGATATTCCCGCTCGAGATTCTGTAATTTACAAATCTTGCCAAGTCGGTAATCATTCATTTCTGTCATTCTAACCTGGTTAGCCCAAATCCTGCTGTGTAAAAACATTCTTGCTAACAGTACTTATTCTGAAACTGCAGTGGGAGAAAAACACAATAGCTGAATGGGAAAATGTAATGGAGTGTGTGTGTGTTAGAGGGGAGGAACTGACCTCAGGTGCTGACGGTTTATTTTCATCCCATGTGAAAAAGCCTTTTTTTTGCACTTTTTTGGACTAATTAACAGTTAGGAGGTTTGGAGGAATGTGGCCAGCTGGGGTGTTGTGGTGCAGCTCGAGCTAAAAGAGGAGAACGCCATGCTTACTGTGATAGTGAGCGTTTATTAGCTAAACTTGTCTATTAGCGGATGACATGATGGAGCCGTTTAAGAACATGTTGTTCAGGGGATTTTGTATTTATATATTTTTGGTAAAGCACATTGTAACTCTCTGTGCTACTTTAGGTTTGTGCCAAGCGCCATTCAAATCACAACAAACCCACTGTACTGTTCTCCCCTCAGTTCCTTGGGTTTATTGTTGAATACAGCCTGGACTAGCACCTCCCCAGGGATTAACATTAGACTGGGCTACGCAGACCTTCCTTTCAACTTCTTCTGCTTTTGGAGTACAAACAAAAGGGAAATAAAATGATTCATTGATTTACAAATAGACACTTATGTCCCCTGCTGAACGAGTCTGCGTTTCACCACAGACGTGGGTAAGACAGGGTGGTGAGACAGGTAGGGATTCCCTAGAGAGTCAACAAAACGAACGCCAGCGATCATGGCACCCCCCACCCCCCCTCCTCCAC
>JAOXYF010000005.1:11611887-11624801 GCA_028565775.1 Sternarchorhynchus goeldii | reverse complement strand
CCCCCCCCCCCCTCCCTCAACCCCCACTCAGCAGGTGAAGCAATAAGAAATATCTCAGACTAGCCGCTGTTGGAGTTTAATACCGTGACTCCATTTTCTAGTCTAAATAAATGACAGGTACCTTCTGAACCCATTACAATCCACCACTCGAAAATTGGTTTTGGCTCCAGTTCCCAGATTTTATATGAGAAACAAACAACAACATTGTGAACCCGCCTGCATCAGTAGCACTGTAACGGCTAGGCTGGGTGAGAAGTGTTGTGGCGCAGAGGTCAGCTGGGTAATGTAAGGGTTAATCAAACTGAAACCAAAAGAAGTGGGGTCAGCATCCAAACAGTAATAATATCTGTTATATAACAGGAATTCTAATTCCACCAACAGTGAAAACCAAGGCTTAGAGAAAACACCACCATCATCTGTGGCAGCCTGAGGGAATCTCTCAGAACAAACATGGCCGAGATCACACGCACACACAATTATGCAGCGACCTCATTTCAGGAGCCCCACTCTCGAGAGCGATTGTCTCTGAAAGTCTGTGCGCATTTCCTGGAGAGAAATTACATTTAGATAAAACAGAGAGGAGTCATTTGGCTGGCTTGCTAAAATCAGTGTTCGTTTTCTTTCCAAACTCCTTCCAAGTGTTTTTGCCCTGGACGGGGTGTTCAGGCGCAATTGTGGGTCTGATCAGGTGCCTCTTTTTGTAGTATGTTGATACAGCAGAAAAACAAGGTCTTCTGAACAAGACACAACATCTCACCAGAAATATACAGTATAATATCACATATAATAATATAATATCACACCAGAAACAATATTTTCTGTGGCATGTCCTTAATTAAAGCACGACACAAAAAATCAAAACAATCTAAAAAAAAAAAAAAATTTTGAAAAAAAAATTTACAAATTAAAAATGTTTCTTAAAAAGGAGATAAAAAAGTGGATTAAAAACAGAACGCTAAAACACCGTGCCCTGAGTCCACCTCCCACTAGCCTCTATCTGTCAGAGTTCCTGAGCCGGGTTAGCCACCATCGGAGCCACGTCACAAATTAGGCTGCCAGCAGTCCTGACTAGCTCAGTTTCTATGGCAGCATGGGTGAAGTCCCAGAGGTTCTTGGTTCTGCATGAGGCCTCTCTCTCTCTTTCAGTCTCTCTCCGTCTTTCCATGTCTCTCTCTCTCTCTCTCTCTCTCTCCCTCTCTCTCTCCTAGGCCATGCCCTCTAGCCAAAAGCCCTTGGAGATAAGCTGCAAATAGGAAGCAATCTACAGCTAATACACACATTCTTCAGTGAACGCAACGTTTTAATAACAAAAACAGAATCTCCCCCAACCCACACCCCCCTCAGTCTTGCCCTCACCCCATCTCCATGACTCCTATGTAAACAAAGCAGAGCAGCAAGACAGGAGAGAAAGTGAAGAAAGAAAAACAGAGAGAACACCATGGGACCCTGCGTACGGATTTTCCTGTTGTTACAAAGAGACGGGGGTGGGAGCTGGTTGCTACAAACAGATAAGGGGTGAGAAAGTATAATACAGAGCAACAGAGTAAGGAGGAGGAGAGAGAGAGAGAGAGAGAGAGAGAGAGAGAGAAGAACAGTGAAAGAGAAAACGGAGGCAGACGAGAGCAGGAGCATGCTACTACCTGAACAGGAGTCAGACTACAAAAGCACAGTTAAAGGTGTGGCCCACAAAGCCCAGAGGCTGTGCAGGATTAAATGATTAGAGAGAGGCAAGGGAGCGAGAAGCAGGCTGAGGGCATAGAGACTGCTGGAGGTGGTTAGGGCAGCTCAGCACGTGGGCACAAGCCCAAGACGCGCGCGCACGCACGCACGCACGCACGCACGCACACGCACACACACACACGCACACGCACACACACACACACACACACACACCCATAGAAACACACTCCACATGCTAGATTAGTTGTTTATTGTCTGGCTCGAGTTCTCCACACTCCAGGAGCATTTCTGGATGCCGAAGCTTCATGAATGTCAATATTCATCGAGTGCCAATTACCATCACTGACTGAACTCCCAGATGTGCAGACATGTAAAGTAATAGGTGGGATTCCAGTCTCTTCTGCCATGTGGGACTGTGTGCTGTGGGTCCAGCCTGATGCTATTACAGTTGTACTCATGTTGGTAATTGCAACTCTGCCTGCCTGCGAGCTGTTTACAGACATGTACAATCACACACACAGACGTTTCCCCCCCCTCCCGCTTCACTTCATTCAGGCTCAGCTACATGTGGCAGGCAGCAGCGGAATGCAGCCTTTTCTTGCTTCTCAGTCTGTTGTTCACACCATCCCTGTTCCCAAGCAACCGCTGTAAACAATCAGGCGGGTTCCACTTCAGGTGCTTATCACCGCCTGAAAACCTCGCCGTTCCTATGAAGCGGCATTAGCGCACATAATCCCCTCACGTCGACAGGCAAAGTCATCAGCGCCATCACCGCGTTGAGCGTTGGGTTCTGCCAAACACCTTTCAAACAGTAGGACAGCAGCAGCTGCCCATCAAACACACCCACCCCGCCTCCGTCAAAGAGCTTCACCGTGTAGCACCTAACCAACCACGTCAGCTTCAACACACGCCTCAAGACGCCACCTGGCCGGAAGCACGTAACCAACGCTGCTCAAAACAGCTCCAAAGCCATGTTCAACGTACACAGAAGACACAATAGGGCAGGGCTCAGAGCCCAGGACACCCCCCTCGCTCTCACCATCAACCAGCATTCCAGCAGTTCAGCTCAAAGCTCCAAGGGCTGCTCTCCTCTCCTGTGTAAAGCGGTCGTCCGGAGCCTAGAACAACCTCTCCACTGTCTGTCTGAGGATAAATCTTGTTGGTAAATAGCTTCAAGGTCCTTCTAAAGAATATTGTATGGATCAAAGAAGTCACGTCTTCCTGTGTTAAAAGCCTAAGCCACAAGCTTGCTTGTTTGTCTAAAACAATTAAGACCCTTATGGGTTGGGAAGGAGGGAGGGAGGGAGGGAGGGAGGGAGGGGGTGCTTGACAAATAGCTACCAGCTGATACTGCTCTGGCAATCACTGGAGGGGCCACAAGGGTAGAGAGAGGGGCGTGTGGCATGGAGTTGGGGGTCCAAATGAACGACTGGTCAGGGTCCGAAGCCCCATCCAGCCCCAGCCAATTACTCCCCAATTATACAAGGTGCTGCCAATTTGGCGTGTTGAGCAAAGCAGAGACAGCACAGCCGCGTCCCCCTCCAGAGCCCGGCCATTATTCCGGTCCAGCTTGTTACGCTCATGGGACCAATATGGCGTCCAGATGTTCATTCGCAGCCGGGCAAAGAGCGCAGCCGCTCGTGTACACACAAGGGCAGTTCTCACCGCTGCCGAGACGCAGGGCCTGGGACGCCCTGCTGGAGAGGAGGAACGAGAGATACGGGTGGAGAGAAAGACGAGTGGAGGAGGGATAATACCGCCGTCAGGTCAACCACTCACGCAGTCTGTAGCAAAAACAGGAGAGTTAATGCAGGCAGGCTGAGCCGACCAAGCAGGCCACAGGCTCTCCGCAAGAACCCAACGCCACGTTGGTCACCAAATCAAATGTGTAATTCATGTAAACGTTCAAATTATCCCCCTCCCTCCTCCCTCCCATCTCCATCCTCTCTTTTCTTTTCCAGGTCATAAATAACTCCGATTTGGGTTCTGGTTTCAACCCCCGCTTGGATTATTAGGGCCACCTGGATGACTCTGGCGGGGATCGAGAGGCGGGACCTTTTTTGACTGACACACTGCAGAGGCAATCATTTCCACATTACCACAAGGAACGATTTTATTAATTTTTTTATGATGTGCTGTAAAATTCTAAGTAATAAGTTGAATGAGAAATGGAAAGAAATGGGTTGTCATTTTAATTTTTTCCTCTTTCATTTTGTCAGCCATTCATAATCTCCTCATCCCTGACTGGCCATTTTAGAGAAGAGAAAGCGATTAGTGCGGTTTTCATAAGCAGAATAGTCTTCGTGAGTATAACATAGGATAACATTTCTGCAGCCCTTGTGTTATACCATTAAATAAGAGCTGCCTTGTGAATAAAAGATTTTAACAGCCAAATCAGATAAGACCAGCACATCGATGAGATACAGTTACAGCTGTCTCATCTTCGATTTTGTAGAGCGAAGATGAATTATCATTAAAACATGAGCCGTCTCAGTAACATTTTGGTGTGAAGGAGGCGGCAGAAATGCCCAAACAAAAACAATCAAAATAAATGTAAGCGGCGGCGACCGAACGATCAACCACTGGCGCTTTCATTCAAAAACGACACGAGACATCAGGAGCGAATTCCTTTAATGAGCCGTTCGTGTTAAATGCAAGTTAAACGAACGCAGAATTCACTAATTAAGCTTAAAAGTAGGAAGAGCTTTTCGTCGAAAGTTTGCCGGCACACATCTGGAGTGCTCAGATTTTGCATGGCGTGCCTTAGCTTAGAAAATGCTAACTCGCTTCATTTTAGATTGTGCTTGGGTTTAAATGTAAATACGTGGTAGTGGAGTCCCTGGATAGGCAGGTTTGATTACCATTCTGAAGCTGCCCACGTTGGTGGTAGGAAGGAATGCCAGTCTGCACACGCCCGTTTAACTCCCTGCCGTGGCAGAACAGCGGAGCCTGAGCAGAGGTGTGTACACACGCCTCTAGCCAAGCCTCTCTCCTCTCAGGACGGCAGTCGGAGGACTTTTAATAATAATAATAATAATAATACATTTTATTTAATAAGTCACTCAAGGACACTGTACAGTAAAATATAAAACATTCAAAAATAGAAAATAAAATAAAAACAAAGTAAAAGTAAAACCACTCGGGCCTTCAGATATCTTATTCACTTCATGACTTCAAAGAGTCAAAGGTTTTCTGACAGGTCAGTCACTCTTAATAAGAACAAAAACACAAAAACACACGAGGGATATTCCACACCTCAGAAATCAATGTCCAATTAAATAATCAGCAGGTGCGACGTGCTGGAGACTGCAGGCCCACCTGACTCCAGGCTCAAATTCTAAGCAAACATCGCATGAAAAGGGCCTGCTGTTAAAAGAGGGTCTAGAGTCTGTCTGAGGCAGGATGTGACCGTGCTCACGCACACACGCGCACACGCACACCCACACCCAACACCCCCCCACACCACAAGCGTGAAATTACCTCCGATTACGCCTCGCTTTAACTTTAAACACAGTTTAAACATTATGGTCCATGGAACAGCAAACTTTGCACATGGTCTTACCATCTTTTCCATTATATTTCCAGTGCAGAGCGAGCCAAAGCCCAGAAACAGAGCACACACACACACCCACACCCAGAAACAGAGCAAACACACACAGTCTCTCTCTCTTAGACACACACACACACCCGCCAAGGCTGGCCTGGCCAGGCCAGCCGGCTACACACGGGTGTCAGTTTGTTTCTGCAGCAGTCAAATTTCCCATCATCCCATAGACAAAAATAAACAGGGGCGTCCTGGAAGACGGTTGAAATGGCCCACTGTATTCTACCCCCTCAGACAGTGAGGTCATCCACACACTCCGCACATTAGGGCAGGTACTCGCCCTCTCTGCCTCTACAGCCCTCTTGCTCGCTCTCTCTCTCTCTTCTGCTCTCTCTTCTGCTCTCCCCCTCTCGCTCTCTCTCTCTCTTTTGCCCTCTCTTCTGCTCCTTCCCTCTCTCTCTCTTTTGCTCTCTCTTCTGCTCTCTCTCTCTCTTTTGCCCTCTCTTCTGCTCCCTCCCTCTCGCTGCCCGTAAAATGTGGCTCCTTGTTCAGAATTCGGCTGCGAGCGGCACAGAAGACTTTTCCACTTCCTGTCCGAGCAGCATTAGCGCTAGACGGCAAGCTTGCGTACACAAATGTTGTGGCGGAAATTTACACACACACACACACACACACACACAGGAAAACAAAATAAGCAAAAGGGAAAACCGTTAAGACAATGAAGAATCATTCCAGACCTTAGAGAAAAATAAAATAATACAGCCCAAGGTTAAAGACGATTCATCATACTAATAAAATATACAATCAAAAGTAGGAGTGCATGCGAAAAATAGCGCAGGGCCAGACAGCCTGTGTGCCCTCCTCAGGACTACAGGAGGACCAGGTGACCACGGCAGATACCCGAGCACCCGACTGCAAGAGACTAGGGTAGCTGGGCACATACCACATCAGTCTCGATGTTGGCAGACATGAGCTCTGTGAGGGACCAGGGTCACCTAGCTGACACCAGATCAGTCTCGAGTTCTGCAATGACAGCTGGATACTGGGCGACATCAGCGCAGGCCTAAGCACATTCGGTGAATGTGAACAGAAGAACTAACAGTAGGCAGGCCCTCGTTCTCATAATGATTTCATTCACTAGATGAGCAAGTCTGGCTCGTGACGAAACTTCCCCTTCTGCGAAAAGGCAGGGCTAGTTCCACTTTGGTGGGGAAACGTGTCCCAGTGATACAGATGCCTGGAAGTGGAGAATAACGTGGGTGCCTGGGTCTGCAAGCTGCCTGGGTCTGGAGTGCTGCTTACTAAGATGTGGTGTGTGAGTAAACTATAGAACACGTCGCAATGAAAAGAGGAGAAAAAATGCTAATGAGAGGTTTCCTCCTCTTGGAAATAAATAAACACGTTCCTAATGGAGTAATAATATGACTGCTCTGAGCTCCTTGAAGGGAAAAAGTGATTGTGTGCACACACACGCACAGACACATCATGCATTTTTCTGTTCTCCCTTTCTTAATTTCCTTTACTTTATTTCCTCTGCATTCATCTCCATCGTGTTCGTATGCTGTGCTCTCTGGAGGTGGAGGGCTGGTTCTTCCCACCACCCAGACCCATGAGACTCCAGCCACCAACCACAGAGCAAATCAGCAATCCCCCCTGGCTTCCAGGCTAAGATACACCCACCCTGCTGACTGACCAGGACAAGAAGCTGGCTCTCTGACCAGGGGAAGAAGCTGGCTCTCTGATTGCCAGGCAAAGCCACTCTCTCAAAGAGCATGGAAGACCATCTCTACGTGGCTAGAGGAAGTCCAGCACTTCCCAATGCACTACAAAGAAACGCAACAATGTCTGAAGTCAGGTTCTGAACAATGGATGAACATGAATGCAAATCTAACACAAGTACATTTCAAAATAAGAAACAAAAATAACTTGATTAAATTGAACGTAATTGGAAACTGCAGCATTGTATGTCTACTGCAATGAACTACAAATTATAGTACATTCAAACTTTCAAACAACTACTATAAAGGCATGCATTTCCACGGAGAGGTCGTTCAATTTATGAAAGCTTCAAGAAAGCTTCTATTTCATGCTTCCCTGGTCAGCAAACCACAATAAAGTACTATAATAAAACACCAGTGTTACAAAGCAGTGTATGCCAAGTCATCTTAGAGATCCACCCTGCATCCTGTGGCTTGTGCTTTAAATGGACAGGCCTTGAACAAAGCCTAGAAACATCTGCTTCGACTTCCTGCTCGGGAACGGGTCAGAGCACGGGACAATCAGTGAGGGAGCTGTGGGGTACCAGAAATCCCCAAGCCTGGGCAAATATCATCAGTAATCCAGTAATCCCATCGATGGGCAGAGGAGGAGGATCCATCACGCTATTTTTACTGCTTGCCCAAAAGCCTCAGTGCCTCTCTGAGTCCTGCTTCAGGAGGGTGGAAGTGTTCGTGCAAAACTCCGCCACATGCAAAACCAAGGGCTCAGAGGAAAGGTGCAAAGGGCAGGACACAGACAACGGATCAGGCCCAAGTTCTGAAGCCAATTCAGCACTTCAGAGTTCCAGAAACACACAGCAAGGCTCATCAAAGCAGCTGTCGCAAGATATAAATTGGAGGCAGCATGCGGAAATGTAAAGGACGGCAGAGCTAATGGATTTGATTTCAGGCCAGTCTAAAGGACGGCAGAGCTAATGGATGTGATCTCAGGCCAGTCTAAAGCAGACGTCTGACGTATTCCAATCCCCCTTCTCACCACAACCCAGAAATACTGGGCTTGCTTTTTCTCACTTTGAAGATGAAGATCTTTCAAAATAAACCAAGTTTTACAGATTAAACTGAGTAGTACCTTAAAAATGCATTATAAACATCAAAAATAAACTGAAAACAGAAAACAGCTCTTTGATGTCTATAAAGAAATGGTTACAGTTCAGTAAAATGCATTATTGCTGGATTACAGTGGAAGGTCGTGAAGAAATCTTCAAAATCTGCAGCAGGACATCCACTATGAAAAACCTGGAACTGTATTAAAAAAAAGGAAAGCCAAGCTTGCTTATGTAGCGTTCGCTGCCACAACTGTAAACATTTAAAAGTTTATGTCTCCATTTGTGTCTCTTGGTTGTTTACAATAGCACATACCAATGTCAGTTGGTATCCATTCATATCATTTGGAAACTGTCTTATTGGTTTAGAAGAGATTACTTTGAAGGGCCGTTGTGCAACAGACCTAATAATATCTTCATATACGTGCGCATGCCAGACCTATTCTCTTCACCGGTTCGTGGGCTACAAGGGCTTCCTGACTAACTGAATAATGCGAGTGCTTTCCTGGTATGCTGCATCCTTGCTGTGTTCAGCCTCCCTCCATTATTCTAGGATAACTGTGCACGTGGACATGTTTAGGGGGTGAACTGCTGATTTCTTGAAGTTCACTGCAGTTTATAGTAGCTGCTGGTTACTGGGCAGAAGCCCAGGTGTCTCAAGAGAAGGCTGAGGGAAACTGATTGGTGTTGTGGGGATCCACAGGAAGAGATGAGATAACAGAGATGACAACAGCTGAGCAAGACCCTCCCACCTGGAGGACACGGATGTCGGAACCTTCGAGGCGGAGGTGGGGCCTATGTCTGTGGGCCGGGTCAAACAGAGCGATGGGGATCCAGAGCTCACAGAACCAGCAGAAGAAAGGAGGCAAGGGAGTCTTGGGAGAGCTGGACTGCTCGTGTCCGGAACCTTCCGGGATTGAACCATCTGTCTGCAGTGCAGCTGGGTACGCCTGGCCAACATGGCTGGTCATGAGCAAGATCTCTCCTGGGGTTCAGCACCAAGCCTTAACAATCACACCTCAAATGACCAGTATTAGATGGGGAGTGGGGAGGTGGTTCAGTCTGTTTGAAGCATCACATGAGCCCTGGGGCTCCACCACTCGTCATTCTCCAAAGTAATAAGCAAGACGCATCTTCATTAGGCTGCACAGAGCTGCTTATTAGAACCCCTCACCTTGCACGCACCCACCCACCCACACACCAACCCCCCCCCAATAGCTGCGGTCCGTTTCAGCAGCATACTAAACGTGGACCTGGAGACAGCCTGAACTTGGCTGAACCACCGCACAGGGGGGACAAAAAACAAGCGAGAGGAATAGCGAGAGAGAACGAGGGGGAGGGGGAAAAAAGGTCACCTTGTCACCTTCCTCAAAGGCCCTGGTAATCCGACACAGCCCAAATTCAACAGCAGTTTGTGGTCTTTTTCAGAGAGGAGGGGGAAGCCGGGGCCCTTTCATGTGGGCCGTGCGGTTGAGCGCGCTGGAATCGGCAGCCAATCCGGGGCCCGTGTTCCGATCAAAAGCAGGCCAGGGAGGCTCCTATGCAAACAGGAACGAGGTCCATAAGATGGGGAGGAGGAGGAGGAGGTGGCAAGAGCCCTGGAGGAGATCACGACAAGGCAGGTGAAGGGACAGATTCCTGAGCTTGCTGCCAGACAGACTCTTTACAGGTCTGCAGGCATGGGCTGTATCAGCAGGTCTTAACCAGGCTTAAAGTTAACCAGGGTTAAAGTTAACCAGGGTTAATATTCATTAGACCAAATGGTAATCAGGTTCATTTTCATGTGCTAGATCTTACTGGCCTGAACCAGCTGTTTTCACCCTGACAGGAAATATCCGGCAGCCCAGGATCTTCAACACCAGATAGTTTATTCCCCTTGAGAAGCGTATAAAACACAATATCTGTTATCATCTGTTAGACTGATGCAAATCACCACCGATGCTAAATCACTTTCACTGCAGCACCTGTCATGCCATGTTTTAATTGAATTCAGTGGTGATGCTGCTGTTCAGGCTGGAACGGATTTGAGATTCAGGAAGCCGAATGCCTTTCGCCAATACAGAACCGGTGGGGCCAACAGTCAGCACTCTCCACCCTCAGCACTCTCCACCCTCAGCACTCTCCACCCTCAGCACTCTCCACCCTCAGCTCCACTGCTCTGTCATTTTCATGGTGTTTGCCTTGAGGACAAAAGAATTTATTGATCACAAGTAACTTTACTTGAACATTCTTTGCACTGGAGAGATACATAGAAAATGCAGCATAATAAGTGAATGCAGCTAAGGGGGTGAAGTGACAGCACAAGCCCAGCACGGCTGGATGATCTTGAAAACAAAAAAACATCTTGAATTTTTTTGTTTTTTGGGGTTTTTTTTTGTTTTTTTGCAGAAAAAAAAAGCTGGTGAAGTGTATTGAAGGGGTCTTCTGTCCCAGCCGCAGACGAAAGGCCTGGATAAGCTTTCAGCTGGTTTTCTGGGAACAAGTTTGGCATTATCTGCAGAGCTGTGGTGAGAGCTTTTAATGAGCTAAAATACAATAGCAGTGTCTTCAGAGCTCCTCAGATGCGATAAGAGGCAACATAAAAGGTGTATGGATCCTCACACACCTACGTGATGTGCTTCAGTCTGTCTAATGCAGAGCTCCTCAGAACAGTAAGGCAAACAATCTGGTGCAGCGCCTTGACCAGTGGCTGGTCTGAGATCAGCTGTAAGCCAGGCCTGCTCTTCCTGAGGGGGGATCTTTTGTTAACGGCCTTTCCGCGAGGGCAAAGCGTCGTTTGTCGAGATGGCCTGGAGCGTATAGAGGGTAGTGAGGCTGGAGCGTCGAGGGAGGTGCAGATGGCTGTCTCTGGGAGACGGGGCAATACAGGCGATGTGGAGAGACCACAGGGAGGCAGGGGAGACGGGGGGAGACGGGAGAGACGCCACAGGGATAATGGGCCACGTTGCTTAAAGCGAACTACTGAAAGTGACTCTGCGCACCATACACTGGAAGAGTGAAGGGTCTCATACACTCCGCAAGTGAGGGAAATGCATGATACCAGCTGCTTTTACAGTGTAAATAATAAACCTGCTGCATGGTTGCCATGACAAATTTCTCAGTGATTCATCATTTTAAAGGAACTCACAGAATCACAGCAAATCATTTTCATCTTCACTGGAGGAAGTTCTGCTATTACCACATCTTGATGAGTCATAATCTGAAGGCTGTATTTTGCAACACGAAAGGCGCTGTGAATATGAGAATTAGCACCTCGATAAAGGTGGGGGCAGTACGAAGCCAGAGGAGGACAGAGCACAACCTCTCCGAACTCATCAGCATCTTGTGAGGCTCAGTAACTCCCAGCCAAAAGAAGACCTACAGAGAGATGATGTCTGGAGGAGTAATAGAATCACCGATGTGCAATGCGGATACAGTAACTTCATTTTGTCATGCAGAAGAAGATAACAATGTTTGAACAGAAAATGCACTGCTGCTGAGAGACCAGTGACCGAAATAGAACAAGCAAATGGCAATGAGTAAGAACACTGACATTCCAGAACATTAATTAAAAGCCAATAGCATGTATTCAAATGAAGAGTCCTTTAGGGACAAATCAATAAATGAGGCTTTCCTCTGTAATACAGAAGCTGGTATCAAATCTGGGGAATCGTAACAGACTTTTTTCTTGGCAGGACCCTGATCAAATATTCAGTAAGAAAAAAACATTTTAAAGAAATGTGTTAGAAGAAAAAAAAACTGGATCAAAAATATCTAGTGTGTAACGTTAGATAACGAGGGTGACAGTCTGGAAAAATTAATCCAATGGCTTTTTGTTATCTTAATCTGACTTTCACTAATCTAGAGCCAAGATTCCAGAATCCAATCCAAATCTGTTCCACAAACCACTGCACATCACTGCTTTCAAATGGAGTCCGATATTCTATTCCTGACCAAAAGAACGTCTGTCCGGAAAGAGTGAAGGAACGGACGAGAAAAGATGTGGGTGAGGGTTAGTGAACACCACCCAGGACAAGCCTAATCAGACACTCGTATCTGGTTGTTCAGACTATGATGACATTTTAATCCTTCAACGAGATCAGTGCAGCTGCTCTCCTCTCACACCCGTAGAGCTTCCTGGAGTCTTGGCTCCAGACTGGGTTCTTCAGGTTGTTCGGTGAGGGGCCCCTCCCTGACCGAGCCCACTTTGTTAAGAATGTGAGCAGTGACTCATGTAAGTCATGTAAGTAAAAAATTAAAATAAAAAAAAAAAAAAACCCCACTGTGACGGACCTTCAAGCGGGGCCGGGCTCCATAAAACCCGTGCAGCCCGGAGGGGAAAAGAAAGAAAGAAAAAAAGATTCTCTGTTTCCTGATGGCTGGATCCGAGCCTCCGCCCCGCTCCGATCCGTTCACACACTCGCGACACGCCTAATGATTTAACCACCGAGAGCCACACCCCGCTTCCCTCCTACCAGTCGGCTCCCAAAGGCAGCAGCGGTGACTGGCAGCACGGTGCCAGGGACAGACAGAGAGCAGAGAGGCATGTGGTGAGACACACCCAGCAGAGACTGTTCATCTGGGCCCCTTTCCAGGCGAGAGGCAAAGTGCCCTTTCTCCCCAGACCTCTCCTCACCCACAACCTCCCCCTGCCCCGCTGAAATCTCTCTTCGTTTTAGAGAAAATCTGGTTACATCAGACACTGGTGGGTTCTGGAGGGAGAGACTGGCAGAAAGTGATGATGTTGGTGTTTGTCAGCCTGCCCTTCACACTGTCATTCTACAGGGAGACGAAAGGTGACAGAGAGCACTTAGACCAATCATAAACACTCACCACGCATGGCCAAACTGGTTAAGCCACACCCGCATCAAGACGTGACCTTGGGTTTTA
>JAOXYF010000005.1:11596909-11606909 GCA_028565775.1 Sternarchorhynchus goeldii | reverse complement strand
ATAAGAATAACATCAATAGAGGGGATCCACGTTCCATGGTACCACTTCATACTGTACAATGAGATGAGTGGGGGGGGGGGGGCTGAAAACACATTTGGATCAAGCAGAGAAAAACACAATAATAAACAGGTATTTTTTGCAAGAAGCAGAATCACTGTTGTCAGGTTGTATTGCCCAGTGTCCTGTATGTGTGTTTTCCTATTGTTTATTTAAACTGTTGCTTCAAGCACTTCAGAATGAGCCGTCAAAAACAAGTTAATTGTGTATAATGTGTAGTTACTGGTATATGGCTTTAAGCATGGATATTAGATTTCAGGATAAAATCTCGTGTGTCTAGACTGTTCCTAATGCTCCACTTTAAAAGGAATGCATATTCAATTCTTAAAGAGTGAAACTGGCAATAATATGTTTTCCTTTAAAACAAACATATTTCTTTCAAATATATTTAGCCCATGTAGATAAATTATTCTTAAAACAGATATACATTTAAACTTATTAAAATTGTTATAATGCATACATATCACCTCCTCAAACCTATTCAAATCAAATTGCTCTACTTGGATGTCCTGATAAGGAATTCAAACTGGCTTCATGATCTTCAGACAAAACAGATTCAGCATTTATTGATAAGTTTGTTTGTGCTTTCCTGCCAGTGATGTTGCAATGCAGTGTGTTTATCCGAAACAATTTCTACCTCAGTCTGTCTGCAGGTTAAGACAGGTGCTAACATCTGAGATGGCACTTCTCAACCAATAACCCTATAATCTGTAGTCATGGACTTCTCTTGCTTTCTTTATCTGTCTATCTTTCTCAGTCTCACACGCACAAGCAGACGATGCAAACACACACACACACACACGCGCGCAGACACACACTTCCTCTTCTTCAAAGCTTCATGTCTTTCGTCATTGTTCAGTGTGTTTCAGTTCAGTTAGATGTTTGAACCACAGCTGGACAATCAGGAACCATCAGCACCGACCCCCTCCCAGTTCACCTGTCTAGCCTCCGAAAGCATCCAGGCTGGCTTCTAAAGTCACCCCCCCTCACCAAAAAAAACACACCCACCCATCCACCCCTGTGTACACCATATTTTCACTGATGTGGCAGGAGAGAAACAACAACAACAACAACAACAACAACAACAACAGGGGCACAAATAAGCCTTTGAACCAATACTCATGCCAGTCTCAGTACTGAGTGGCAGTAATGTGGGCTTTCTGAAAATGAAAACCCCTTTAGCAATGCACCAGTGCTCACGCTCAATACAGCCACTCCACAGGGCACAAGCAGGACAGACCACAGTCCAGCAGCAGAGTCCCAAGGCCCTGACTCACCCCAGACCCCCACACACTCACCCCAGACCCCCCACCCCCACCCTGGAAATGGAAAGCTGAGCACAACGTGGGCCGGATGCCTGAGCGGCCACCCCCAGGGGCAAGAACGAGCAGGTGGGAGTGAGTGGGGGTTGAGTGGCTGTTAAAGCTACAGCTTGTAGCATACAAAGACTGAATTGATTGGTTATCAATTTCAAATACCTTTGGAAAACACCTTGTGATACGTTATAAAAGTTCTAACAGAATGAACTTACTATCAACTGAACAGTCTGAATTGAATTCGAAAGACCAAGAGATATCCTGATACACTATAAACAATGTGATTCATCCTGGCGATCAGATACTCTCCGACTCTTCCCCTGCATGTAAAGTGCTCCGTGTGTGTGTGTGTGTGTGTGTGCGGGAGTGTTCGTGTGTGTGTGTCAAACAGTGCTCGTGCTCTAGGTTGTGTCGGTGTGAGCTGTAGAAGTCTACAGAATCAGTATCAGGTTCACGTTTGCGGTGGGTGGGTGGCTGAAGGGAGACCAAACGGCAGCTCCACCACCCGTAAATCTCCACTAAACCTCCAGCACATACAGGAATACAGTCATGACACACAGCACGCAGAGGAACACACTCGTGAGGCACAGGAACACACACATTCTGTGTGACTGCATGGATTCACATTCACATGTGATTCACAGGAGTAAAAAAGAAAATGACAGAGAAGTGACACAGACGTGCACATGATACGAACCTGCAGCTCATATTAACACCATGAACTAGAGTTTACTACTAAAGAAAATTCATCAGCATGCAAATAAAGACAAGACAGGAACAAGCCACACCCCCCCACGCGTGTGTGTGTGTGTGTGTGTGTGTGTTGGGGGGGAGGGGGGTGTGGGGACTCTGGAGAGGGTCCGCAGGTCTGATTTCTGCTTACAACACAAACAGAGCCTTATTCAGCATACCTGCACGCCCCCCCCCAAACACACATGCACCGCCGGCCACAGAGCCACTCCACTCAGTGCAGGTACCTGAACCAAACAGGTCCAGACTACACACACACACACACACACACACACACACACACGCATGTACATACACACGCACGCACACATTCAAAGCCCCCCCTCCACCTCCCTCACACTCACACACACACACACACAACTTGGCAATGTGAAGGTGTGTGCGAGTTTTTTTCTCTAGTGGGGGACTCACTTAGGTGCCAACTTTTTGAAGTGATTATCTAGACACAATCTGCTATAATTCATTTTTCTAACATCAGACCGAGGCCAATTCTCAAAATGTCGATACTTTCAGTACCTGAAGGCCCCCTGAATGCTGACTTCTTGTCAAACGCATGATAAATATGAAGGAGGAGACCCATCTCACATTCGTCTTTGTAGCGACATAAATTAGAGGCACGTTGTGAGCAGACGGCACTGTTTCTCAAGGGTCTTGACAGAGCCCCCCCCAGGCAAGCACATTAACACCACACGCAGCGATCGTTACCACGGCAAGGAGTTCAGGAACAGCGCTAGACGCACAGCACAAAGGCGACGCAGCTCATCAGAGCGTCTCTGCTCAACGCGCCTGACGCAGATGTGGGCTGGAAGGGAAGGGATATATCGAGCGATAAATAACAAACGGAGCGAACGCGCGTGAAGCAGAGGACAAAACACGGCGAGTACTTCATTACCAAAAGCGCGACTGCAGAGCCGGCTGGCAGTTTTCACGCAACGCGTGCGCTCGCTCTAACAAAGCGTCTTTCTCTTCCCCTGCTCCCCAGCCAGACGCACTCCTGTCAATAACCCCAGACGCCACACGTCTGTGAAAGTCTGGCAGAAAATAGCCAATAATTGAGATCCTGCATTGAGGTAATACTCTGCACCTCCAGCTCACAGGGACGCCATTCGCAACACACGCGGCTTTAAGAGGCTTCCTGTCAAACGGCTCACGTGCACGCACACACACTTACATATTCATACACGCTCGCACGTGCGCGCTGTTACACACGCACATACGTGACCTAAAAGCAGGACAACTCTAAACGAACACATCGTTTACGCGGTGGTTGTGCTAAGCATGAAGTAAACGTGCCACTATAATCACAGCACCAGTATCCTCTGAACGGAGAGGGTTCGAAAGCGCGAGCAGGTAAACACGACTCCTCTAGACTGGTGCGCGATGACAATTACAGGTATCAGTTTACCAAACTGAGGTAAGATGCATAAAAAACGGGGGGGACCAGATAATCATGTTTTATTCACTTATAAATACCAAGAAATTTGAACCGAGGATAACGGTTGCTTTCAGACTTTTCTGTTCTTCTGTGCAAGTATTATTTGTCGTTCTACTTATCGCCGTCCGATAGTTTATGTTTGTTTAGAACCTTTATTCTAGGACCAGCATTGTCTCCTGTATTTTAGCAGTGTTCTAGTTCAAAGGCATCTTGCACTTCTTTACTGGCTAGGATACATTCTGTGAGCCAATGACAAAGCACTTTTGCAAGTCACTCTAGATGAAAGCGTCCGCTAAATGTAAAAATGTAAATATAACTAATCTGTTTAACATAATAACATGTTTTTACTGGCTCTCCTCAGCCCACTGACCCACTCACTCGTTCTCCGCTTTCATTGGATCTATTTAACATAATAAAGACATTATAAATATAGGATTTGGTATTTATAGGAATACAAATATAACTGGGTCCTGGTTACCTGTAGTGACGAAAAATGTCCTCCTCCACCTCAGTGTAGAAGTGGCACTTCGTGCAGGCGAATTCACCGCGCTGGCCCCGCCCCATGCCAGCCACGCCCGCCACGCCCTCGCCGGCTGCCTCCTCCTCGGGCTTCACGTCCAGCAGGGCGTGGGGTGCGTGCGCGCTCTCGTAGTGCAGCAGCAGCAGGTCGACGTCGGCCGAGGCGAAGGGGCACTGGTCGCACAGGTGGGCGACAGAGGCCCTGGGAGCGGGCGGAGGCGTAGGCGTCGAGCGCCCGGCCGACAGGTGGAGCAGAAGCAGGGCGCAGTGCGAGCAGGAGCTCTTACGGCAAGCGAACGGGTAGGAGATGTCGCCCAGGTGCTTGTCGGGCATGCAGAGGCCGCGGGGGCAGTACGGACAGTGCTTGATGGTGCACTTGTGGATGCTGTGCGCCCGCTGGTAGTGGTGGAGCAGCGGGGCCACCACCATCACGTCCGGCCCGTGGTTCATGGAGTAGCGGAAATCGCAGAACTGGCAGTTGTAGCTGGTGACCACCGCCTCCGTCTCTCCGCCCACCCCGGCCTTGCCACCCGCGGGCTCCTTCCTGCGGCCGTGCAGGTCTCCCCGGTCGGCCTCGCGGGGCTTGCGCTCCCTGTCGGCAGGGCTGGCGTCCTGCCCGTGCCTCTTCTCGTAATGCTCCAGCAGCCCGGACGAACTGGACGCCTCGCAGCTGAAGCTGCAGAACTTGCACCAGAAATACGCCGCAGGCCCGTCGCTGCCCGGCCTCCCCGGAGAGTCCGCCGGCCGGATCGGGACCGAGTAGCCAGCCACGGAGTCGTCGTCCGCCCGGATGGCCACCCGCTCGGCCCACGTGCCCGCCTCCTCGCCTGCTGGCCAGGCCACGCAGTTGCCCTTTCGCTCACAGCCCTTCTCGTCGGCGCCGCCCGTCGCCGGGGGCGGGTTCTTCATCTTGTTGGGGTGGGCAGCCAGGAAGTGCTGCTCCAGCTCCACCGAGGCGCTGCCCATGTAGGTGAAGTTGCAGAACTTGCAGCGAAAATACTTGGTGTTACCCTGGCAATCCGGAGTCTTGCGCCCGATGCCAATGAAGGTGCCCGCTAACGTCACCTGAGAGGAGAGACAGAACGAGAGGGTAGGAGACAGAAGACAAGCCATCAAAAAAAGAACTTGATAAGAAAGAATTGAGTTTAGAAGTGCACAGAAATGGTGCCCTGATTTACGTGACAGGTGGATCAATAGCATCTCCAGTGATGCAGTGTATGCGGTACAGTGCACCTCCGCACAAAGGCAAACCATCTGAGTTTAAAATGTTTTTATTACTTTTCAGCGCTGAGTATTTGAAAAGCGTTTAGTGAGCAAACTTGAGCGGTACGATCACAGCTTCGGAAAAAAATGGCGTCACACACCAAGACTGGAAATGGGAGGAATGAAATAACAAATCCTGAAATGATCTCTGTATGTAGACATTTTGGTTCAGTCTGAAGTGCTGCTGTTCAGCTTCTAGTTAAACCAGAAAAGTTAGGAAATGTGCTAATGGGGACTTCATTTAAAGGGAAAAGGACTTTAAAAGACGATCTGCAAACACAGCACATATTTATAGCTAGAAAAGAATTTCTCGTGATAACTTCAGACTGTTATCTTGAACATTTTAATAAGAAATGTCTGATAAATTACAATTAAAAAAAAGACAATCACTAACTAATAACACATTTAAGAAGACATAAGAGAGTCTATGTTACTGTCTATGCTGGCAATTCCCTCACTCACTATGGACACACCTTGAGGTACACAGCGTGCTTCTGGAACATTCTACTAATAGTGACAATGTGAAGGAGTCTCCATCCTCAGAACTCACCATCAGGATCTGAAGGCACTAGCATGTCAGTGTGTAGGTTTTCTCCACAAGAAGCCCTAGAGCTACATGTTCAGCATCGGCAGATGATTAAACAAATCACCACCACTTATGTTTTGCCACAGACCCTAATTCCAAAGATTAACTAATTTGATGTTTCAATCAAGTCCAATAGCCAGTGTGTTGCTCTTAACAGAATACAATTAGATAAAACAGATCCACTTTGCCTCAGTTTGGCTCAAATTTTGGTTGTGTCTTTAGATGTGAAGCCACACTAATCCAAAACACCAGATTCAGCTGCAGTACAAGTGGACCCCACTGGCCTTGATCACCAGGCTACAGCGGGGAAAACCGCCAAGCACAGTCAGTAGCTTCTCACACAACGGCAGGTTTCTTTTCTGCTTTCTCCTTCGGCTGAACGGTCACGAAGCTTCAGGACACAGGCTCTGGAGCTACCTACACCACCCCTTTACCTCCGCCACCTCCACCACTCAGCTACACACAGATTGCCTATAAGACGCTCCCTCATGGAAAAATGAGCACAAAACCAAAGAAAGCAAAGTTTCAGAGGAAGTGAAATGACTGGAAGAATCAAAGACTATCGCATGAAACCCATCTCGTCTCAGATCAAGTGTAACCGGAGTATTCAGCACGGACACGGTTTCAACGTCCTGACAGACCAGCGGGAAGAAAGATGTATGGCAAAAGGCTCGTTACCTTCAGAACAAGAACAATATTAAAGCTGGTCTAGCCAAATGGTCCAATCAGCCGCCAACCTGGGCCAGAGTGGAAAAGCCAGGCACCTCGGGATGATGCTCACTGCAGCAACGCGGGGGTTAAACACGTCGGTCGGTTTTTAAACACAACCTCACTGAAGCAAGAGCAAAACCACAGCAAACGGAGCACAGATAAATAGCTATGACATCTGTTCATTAGCAGTCATTTAAAAGAAATCGCCCGCCCTGTTTTTACTGGCCCTGCTCGGCCCGCTGCCCCATTCGCTCTCTCGCAGTCGTCGATATTACTGCATGGAAAATTCCACTAGTAATGAACGCTACATAAAGTCTCATTATTCCTTCTCTTAAGGTTTACACAGTATAATGACAATTTGTGAGCCTGGAGGTTGAATGCGATTGAGGAACATTTCTGAACGTTTGAGCTCGGTGCATAAGCTGAGAGCACGTTCCACCATCTCATTAAGGACCGTATAAAGGTGAATGTGTAGCTGCAGTTCAAACTGGCCGTTTACTACTGGACACATTCCTGTTTGTAATAATAGAAATGGCTTATTATTGAGGAATTATTGTTTCAGCAGAGGAAAACAAGATTTAAAATAGAGTCAGACGAGTGATCAAGATGGAAATCACCATTTGTGACATTCTGATAGGGATGTGGAAAGAAGACAGGCTTTCAAAACGAGCTGGAGGTATGGATTATACTTTACTATGCATACGTAGTGGTCAGACTCAAGGAGCGTTAGTTTTAATGCCGTTTCTGTGTGTGACTCGTGCTTGAGCAGCGGTGCAGTGAGTAGCGATTACCTGAACGTCATAGGTACCGTTGAGCAGGGAGGCTCTAGGAGAGCCAGAGTCGGTCCCCGTCACACTTCCCGCCGCCAGCCCCAGGGGCCGAGGGCCCTCTTTGGCCTGGCTCCCACCCTGACTCTGGCCCACGAACTGCACCATGTTATGCAGTGCCAGGATCTTACTGTCCAGTTCCGCGTCCTGCCGCGTGCGGTTATGCAGGCCCAGGTGATACTTGCGGAAATGTTTGATCAAGTCGGTCGGATCGTTTCCATAGTAGCCGTACCCGCAGATGTTGCACTTGAAGTCCTGCAGCTTGGGGGAGGAGGGCGGCGGCGCGCCAGGCTCCGCCCCCAGCGGGCTGGACGCCCCCTCCGGGCCGCCGCTGGGACTGCACTTGGCCAGCCGGGAGCAGTCAGCCCCGTCGCCGTCAGAGCCCAGCAGCACCAGAGGGCCGTGGACGGGAAGCCCCTCCTCACCGTTGCTGGAACAGCTCTGCACGATGACGCAGCTCACCCGCCTCTGGCCCTCGGCCTCGGCCTCTCCAGCAGGACTCCGCGCCGCGTCCTCCGCCGCGGCCGTTTCGGAGCGCACCGGGGAGGCAGCCGCGTCCGGCGGCCCTGCCCCGCCGCGCTCCTGGCAGGGGAAGGCCAGCACGTTTCCTGCCTGCTTGTGGCTTGGGTAATGAAAGCCAGGCCTGTCTCCCTTCACTGGACTGGGGCACGACTCCTCCTGCTCCTCCGCCATCGGCCTGTTGGGCTCCGAGGCCTCGCTCCCCGCCTCGCCGCTCGCTGGGCCCGTGGCCTCCGCCGCCACTGCCTCGCCCTCCTCTTCCTCGCCACCGAAGCTTCTCAAAGGGGGATTCTTTTTCCGCACCATATCTGAAAGCAAGACAGAGGAAGAGGGCAGAGTTAAAGCAGAACAATCAGTGTGTGGCCTAGTCTCGGTTCAGCTTGGTTTTGGCGTCAGATATCTGATGTCCTCACACAACAGGCCCTAGAAAAGCTCCTCAATTGTTCTTCGATTCATAAAAAACAGTTTCAAAAGGAGCAAGCTGCTTCCAGCTCAATCCATAAACAGCTTCCCACTCTAATATCAGCGACTCTGGCAAGCAGCAGGCTTTTTGGATGATATTTTAATGAATAAAATGTGCACATTCATGTCACGGATGTGGCTTACGGACATGAGTTTTACTCAGTGTATCAAATCAAAGACGAGATGGAAAAAATGGAGATTTATAACCTGACTCATGACAAGAAACTACCGACAGCATTCAGTGAGGTCATATACGCATGTTTGTTCAGAAAATGAAGATTAACTCCTACTCAACATCTCTCATTAAACAGCCTTTGCTTTGATACAAGCTACACTAAAGCAGTTTGTGCCCCAGAGTCAGTATGTGTACAGCTGACCACCACTGTACCTGCTTCTATAGAAAGAGAAACAGAGAAAAAGAGTGAGAGAGAGAATGTATATGTGTGTGTGTGTGTGTGTGTGTGTGTGTGTGTGTGTGTGTGTGTGTGTACGTGCTGCAGTTTTTTCTTTTTTTGTTGGGCAGTTACCATTTCTCATAATTTAACAAAATTGGGGCCAGTCTCATTTTTACTGAAAACGATAGAGCGCAATTTCCTAATTTAGGCTGTAAACCAAATGGGCATTAAATAAAGCAATTTATGTTTGCTAGAGGGACAACGCCTTAACCAGGGCTGTGTTAATAAAAGCCTTAGGAAAATCTAATCTAAACCAACAGCTCACAAATCTCACCACACCCAATTCTATCATTACAACATTGCCAGTTATTTCACAATCCTCACGTTGACATTTTAAGATGTGATGAAGTCAACATACACACAAAAAGAAGAAGAAAACGTAATCAAGTCTCGTTAAATTCTCTCGTCTTCCTACGCTTCCTGAGAAAGGTGAACATTCAGAATATTGTGATTCCATTCTGAGGTCATGGTTTAACATTAACAGTTTCTTTTATTAAAAGCGAATTCTGTGAGATATCTAACTGGAAGCCCAAGTCTTTTTGTCTCCTGATCTAAACTCCGTAACTGTAAATTGCAGCAACTCTGAGTCACTGGTGGCATGAACAAAGCACCATCACACGCCATCATGTTACAGCACCATCACACGCCATCATGTTACAGCACCATCATGTTACAGCACCATCACACGCCATCATGTTACAGCACCATCATGTTACAGCACTGGCTGCAGGGCAGGAGAAAGTCACTTAAGCGCTATGATGACGGATCTAAAATGGCTGGCAATGATGAGAATGCTGTGTGTAAACACAGGGCTCATTCCTGCTCTGCCTGGAAAACACGGAGCCTGGGATTTTTTATTTCAATAAACTGTGGATCCAGCATAACCCCATCAAAAATTTATATAGCAACTTTAATCACATTCTAGATGGAGTAATCTTTTAAAGCACTGTTCATTACCTGAAGCAGAACTACTGTCTCTTTCTTATTACTTTGCTCTCTCTCGTGCACGCTCACTCACTCTCTCTCTCTCTCTCTCTCTCTCTCTCGTGCACGCTCACTCACTCAATCTCTCTCTCTCTCTCTCTCTCTCGTGCACGCTC